>CM065395.1:31515000-31812500 GCA_033060915.1 Euryodendron excelsum
ACTCCATGCAACCCGATTAAGCGATGTTTTAGAAAGAAAACAGTTAAATGGCCTGACAGCCATGGTGTGATGTTCTGGATCCCTTAAGTCCCCGTTTTTTCACGCTTTTCCAAATGGACAGTGTCCAGAAACCATGGTTTTTGGCCAATTTTCCATAAGTTTTAGCCATCCTAAATGCATGCATTGCATATATTGAAACAGGGAAGAGCATTCATGCCTCAATTCAGGCTTCCCTCTCCTTGTTCCTACGTAGCCGAAGCCCCTCCCTTTCTTTTTACCGAAGGCAGCAGCCCAATCCCTCTCTTCTTTACCGAAGGCAACAGCTCCTCTCTAAGCTCTCTCTCTAAATCTCCCTTTCTCTGTATCTTTTCTTCTCACCCACACATAAAACCCTTCCCACTCAAATGATATGGGCTGAATACTTCAGCTGATTGTGACGGAAATAACAAGGTTTTGCCTTGTATATAAATATTGGCCGCTAATGGGTTGTGGGCAGTGGATTTCCACTTTTCACGTTGGGCACAAGGGTTATTTCATGTACCTTTTGGGGTTCTACAAATACTTTTAACTTCATGTTAATATCACCTTAATTCCCATCTTCCTCCAGTTTCACTCTTAAGCATCCTTCTTCGCTTTTTCATTTATGCCCTTGGGCACATTCTTTATTTCCTTCCTTTATCTCGTGTGAGCCCTCTTGTTTCCAATTTTTTTATTTCATCCCCTTCTATTTCATTCAACAAGAATTCCTTCTCTGAGGTGGTCATGTGACAATGTGATTGTGCTCAAAATAATTCCTTTTATACGACTTAAATTTCAACACACAGAAATTAACTAGTGAAATTTTTTAGGATGTTACATATTTCACCCTGTGTAAGGAAAATACTAGATACTATTAAGATAGATGAGAAAGTCTAGATTTTATCCTAAACAACGAAACTCTTGATTCCATGAGAAAAACAAAGTTGCGAAAACTAAAAACAAGTATTATCAACTTTGAATCCATTATAATGAAGGATCATAACCTTACCTATAATAGGTTAACCCTAATTTTATAGAATATGAAATAATAAAGAAAATAGGAAAAGTCACTAAAAATATCAATTTGTATAATATAATCCTAAAAAATGCTAAACTATACCTAGTCAAATTCAAAAACTCATAGAAAAATTTATAACTAAAGAAATTTTTTTTCTAAAATAGTAAAAAAAAAAAAACGTAATTTTGTGTTTATTTAAGATATAATAAAAGCTCTTATAGAAATATTTTATTTCATCCAGAAGTCTTCTAAATTCTAGCAGAACTAGGAGTAGGAACAACATATCATAGATTTTAGTTTGCATACTTAAAATTTTCATATGTACTTTTTGTAAACATCTTTGAAGCATAATGGAGCTCATGAGTTCAGTTATTCATTAAATTTCTATTTGCCTTAGGTATTTCACCATCAACTTGTGGTAAGTATTTCCATCGAGTAATAGTTTAACTTCTATAGGTTGTTGGATCTTTATTTGTCAAGGGTCTTCTTCCATTTGCTTTTAAATAAGCATCTTCGTGAATTAGTAAGGTATACTTGTTAGTTGATGAATTTCTAGTTGTGAAAATGTTTCGAACCATTGTCATACGAAGTTTTTATCAAAAGAAGTCTTGAAATACGACATTCGAATCCCATAATCACAATCACCTAAAAGCTGTGCAGCAATTGACAATTACAAGTGATCAATTTAAAAAGAAATTCCTGGCATGTTTGCGCACAAAGTCCAATCGAGCTGAGAAGTTGGCAACACAACCACATACATCCTCCAATGGTCCTCGACAAAACCAAACACAATCCAAATTTTCTGGTTACATCCAATCATCCAGTCCCTAAGTTTATTAACATACATGCTACCATACCTTAATAAAACCTATAGCGGACACAAAGGGGCGGGCGGGGCCACAACCCTCAAAGTTTCGAATATCATGTTTATCTTCAACCATTTTTGGTTATTTAAGACAAAATAATGTACTGACCCCGAATATTTAAAAAAGTTTACATCTTTTTTTTTTTTTTAATTTTAAGAAATATACCTGGCTTCCCTCAACAAAAATCCTATATCCCTAATTTTCTTTTGCAACAATTTTGCATTGCAATGGTTATATACTGATGCATGATAAATTATCGCATGGTTTGAAATAATATGTCAGACATAATAAGTTCTACTAATAATTAGGTACCACATGTCACATGTTGAAGTTTGTAGCAACTTTCTCAATTATTTGTTAAAGTTTGCTACATATGTCATTGAGTTAGTTAAGAATACATTAAGTGTCACTTTTCAATAAATCAGACACACTATGTAATAATGCTGATATGGTGTTTCAAATTAGAATAATTTCTCTTAATATGGGAGAGAGTGAGAGAATGAGCTTGAAATGAAGGAACATTGTAGCGCAAGTTAACCAATTACACCAACCGGCGTACGTTAACTCATGTAAGCAATGCTTTCACTTGTGTTTAGATGGCCATGGACTGATGGCCTGCAAAGTCCACTCAAGACTTTGAATTTTTTTTTAGACCTGGTTATGATAATAGGTGAATTTGAAAGTTTTTTTAAATCCAACTCAAAATACATATAAAACAATGTATTAATTTTTTAATTTATTGTATTTATTTAAATTTTATGTTATTTAACTTTGATTTTGTAGAAGAAAAATATTTAATAAAAATATTAGTTACAAGATCTTAATACTCGATATTTACTTAATAAAAAAGTTAAATATTTATTAAAAATATTGAACAATGTATTAATATTAGTTTTTTTTATTAAAAAACTTTCGGGGTTAAATAAGCGGTTTTGAAATAACTTTTTGCCTAATACTTTTATCTATTTACAGTGTAGGTCGGCCCGACCCTACCGAGACACCCGACCCGATCAATGTCCCGCCCCCTACCTGCGTCGATGATTCTTCGTCTCTCTCTCTCTCTCTCTCTACACCCTCTGTGCCTTATCATGCCCGACAGTCCCAACTCGCTCGCGCTTTCTCGCACCTCTAGGGTTGTGTTAGGGTCGGGGTTCCTTCTATCTAGCAGGCCACAAGTTTCGCATTCCCCATGCACTTCGGAGACTTAGGATTTCAATCCTTAGGGTTCTTCTTTTGTCCACGGTGTTCTCGAAGCACGGACTATGGACGTCAAGAGACAAACCAGGAGCTCGTTTTCGTACTCGAATCTTTTCAATGTTGAGGTTTGTGACATGGGTTTTCTTTATTTTCTTAAGTTGACGTTTCTTCTTTTTTTACTAGATTTATTTAGGTTGTGGAAAGAAAAGTTTATTCTTTATATTTTTTGTTATTTTTTTTCATGGTAATTTGAATTGGGTTTGTTGAATTCTTTGAATTTATGTGATTTTTCCCCTAGAACTTTGGAATGAATTTTAGTTTCTTTATTTTTGTTGTTTTGGGTTGTATTGTAGTCTTTGATGAACTGTCAACTACCACAACAAGATGATGATTTTGATTATTATGGGAATAGTAGTCAGGATGAGAGCAGAGGTAGCCAAGGTAGGTACTTTTGTTTCTTTAACAGTTTTCATTGGTTTTTCAAATTTTGAAATTGATATTCCAGTGACCCATTTGGATTGAATACTCAGACATATACTTTTGTTGTACAAATTCATACTTTCTCCCATTCACTCTTCCACTTCTATGATTTAGTTTTAGCTGTTTAGGTTGACTGGACGATCTGAGCTAGTGAAGTGTTAAACTTATGTGTATGGATTGGTTGTTTTCTGTTGGTTAAAAATAGGTGGAGCCATGGTGGACCGCAGTAATGGGATTATATCAGAGAGGGACTTGAGTTTGGCAAAGAAGAAGAGGCGGAACACATACAGTATTGAGGAGGACGAGGATGGCGGTTACAGTGTGAATATTACAGAGGAGCGGTATTGAACAATGCTTGGAGAGCATATTCAGAAGTACAAGAGGAGGCTCAATGATTCCTCTGCAAGTCCTGCATCTACCCAAATTGGGATGCCGGTCCTGAAAAGTAGTTCCAGAGGTCGGAAATTGGGAAATGAGCACCGAGGTGGGTTTCACGAAATTGAATCAACATCAGATTTTCTCAACGATGTTAGTCATCAAAAGCTGGGAAACTATCATGAAGTTGATTTTGCTCCTGAATATGACATTGATAGGTTTTCTTCTTCCCTAAAACTTGTATCCATTCTGTAATATTTCACTGACACGTGAAATTTTAAATGATTTTTTTCCAATTTATTTAAATAATGAAAACACTTTGTAGATCAATTTATGAACCTGCTTACTTGGATATTGGGGACGGTATCCGTTATAGGATACCTCCAACTTATGAAAAGCTGGTGGCATCATTAAACTTGCCGAGCATGTCAGATATCCGGGTGGAGGAATTTTACCTTAAGGGAACCCTTGATTTGGGGTCTTTGGCTGCAATGATGGCAAATGATAAGAGGTTTGGGCCTAGAAGCCTGGCAGGGATGGGTGAGCCTAGGCCCCAATGTGAGTCACTTCAGTCAAGGTTGAAGGTGGCCCTGTCAACTAGTAACGCAGGTCAGAAGTTCAATCTGCAAGTCAGTGATATTGCACTGGATTCATCCTCCATCCCTGAGGAGCAGCTGGAGGAATACGGCGGTTTATTTTGTCAGAGGGTGGTGTGTTACAGGTTTACTATGTGAAGGTGTTGGAGAAAGGAGACACATATGAGGTCAGTATTTTCTTTTGAGTTACAACCAGGTGATAACATTATGCTTTTATGTTTGGAGAGTTATGTTGGTTGTTGGTTCTTGTAACTGTCAGAACTTCCTGTTTTACAGATCATTGAACGAAGTTTACCTAAGAAGCAAAAAGTTAAGAAATACCCTTCTATGATTGAGAAGGAAGAGATGGAAAAGATTGGGAAATATTGGGTAAACATTGTAAGGAAAGACATACCGAAACACCATAGGATTTTCACAAACTTCCACAGGAAGCAACTAGCTGATGCCAAGAGGTTTTCAGAAACCTGTCAAAGAGAGGTACATATAAATTTTTCTGGGCCCTATATCTTGCTCATTGCATTTTCTTATTCACATTTTTGGAACTGATATTCTATCCTCCAAGCCTTAGTGATGGTTGATTCTTATGGTTTGTATTGGACTATTAGTAGTCCTTCATATTTATCATATATCCATCTTCTTGGATAAATTGTTCTATTTTGCAAGCTTACTGGTGGTTTTTCTTCCAGATGAAAATGAAGGCGAGTAGATCACTTAAATTGATGAGGGGTGCTGCAATTCGCACAAGGAAACTGGCCAGAGACATGGGGGTGTTCTGGAGGAAAGTTGATAAGGAGATGGTACTCTTCTTTTTACTTTGTTAAGTTGTTTGAATAGAACTTGGTTGTTAAAGGGATTTGACAACATAGCATCTTGCAAAGAGGCAAATTTATTTGTAATTTCAATAAGGAGCAAAGAAGCTCTTCCTCTTTCACTCCCCCTCCCTTCCTCCTCCGTCTCTCTCTCTCTCTCACTATATGTATACTCAAGTTAATTTATATTGTGTTTTCAAAGAATTCTCTAGTTCCATGCATATACTCACACAGCTTTATGTTTATATGGTGGCTTTATTTATATGATTCTGGTGGTATATAATATGGATGAGGTATATGGATTAACCTCAACCAACTACATAAGCTATGAATTTTTTATTTTTTAGTTAAGTGTAAGTGTAAGCTCTATGAATGTTCTGCCATACTAGTTGGATTGCAAGACTTCATTTTCCTGTTTGTGAACAAGATATATCATCTTAATTACTAAACTTATGCTGTATTTTGAAGTCAAGGCTGAAAAGCATTTGGGTGATTATTAAGAGAAGTATTTTTATGGGATTCTAGATACACTGGCCTATTTCTTAATGTATTGTCTATAGTGGCCTTTATTTGCCAATTGAGCAAGTGGCTTGCCCCAGTGGGGCCTTGTACAGCCAAGCTTATGGTATGGGGTTCAAACCCCAGCTCCTCCCTTTCCCCTAATAAGATCAATTCTTATGTATTAAAGAAAAGTGACCTTTATTTGACAATTTCTTAACATCATATGTTATCTTAACTGTTGAACTCAGTCCTGAATTTCAAGGATATGAAAAGCTTAAGAGAAACATTCTTTGATGGGTTCCCGATATCTTTACATGTCCATGGCTCATCACATTTTTGCAGGCAGAAGTGAGGAAAAGAGAGGAAAGAGAAACTGCAGAAGCTTTGAAGCGTGAACAGGAGCTTCGTGAAGCAAAGAGGCAGCAGCAGAGGCTCAATTTCCTGTTGTCGCAAGCGGAACTCTACAGTCATTTTATGCAAAACAAGTCAACTTCACAACCCTCTGATTCATTGCTTGTGGGTGATGATGAATTGAATGACCAAGAAATGCTTTTGAGTTCTTCAGAAGCTAAGCCTGAAGGGGAAGAAGATCCTGAGGAAGCTGAATTGAAAATGGAGGCTTTAAAAGCTGCTCAAGATGCGGTTTCCAAGCAGAAAAAATTAACAAGTGCATTTGACAATGAATGTTTGAGGCTGCGGCAAGCTGCTGATTTAGAGACCCCTCAGCAGGATGTGTTAAATGCAGGCTCTACTAACATAGATTTACTGCATCCGTACGCTCCCCCTTCTCCCTCGAAGCCCCCCCCCCCCCCTTCTTCTCTCCTCTCTCTTTCTCCTCCTTTTCCTTCCTTCTTCCTCTCCATCTTTTCTTCTTGAAAGTATTGAGATGTTGGAGGCGTTTCATTTTTTTTTTTTTTTAGTCTGTAAGCATATTGAAACCTTCCTTTGTAATGCTGTCAGCTCGACCATGCCTGTAACATCAACAGTGCAGACACCAGAGTTATTTAAAGGTTCCCTCAAAGAATATCAGCTGAAAGGCCTTCAGTGGCTGGTAAATTGTTATGAGCAGGTAGGACAGTCCGCATAGGAGCTCTTTTTTCTTTTGACACTTATGTATTTCTATGTGGCTGTTAACTTTAGCCGTTCTGATGTCTTCTAGGGTTTAAATGGTATTCTTGCTGATGAAATGGGCCTGGGGAAGACCATCCAGGCCATGGCTTTCTTGGCTCATTTGGCCGAAGTAAGTAAACTACTTGGTTACTATTGAGGTGGAAAGTATAGTATCATGGATTGCTTGTGCCTGGATTTTTTTTTTTTTTTTTTTTTGATGAGTGAAAAATTGTGCCTTGAAGTTTTAACAATAACTTGGACTGCTTTTTCCCTGCAGGAAAAAAATATATGGGGGCCTTTTCTGGTTGTTGCACCTGCTTCTGTCCTGAACAACTGGGCTGATGAAATTAGTCGTTTCTGCCCCGACTTGAAAACTCTTCCCTATTGGGGGGGGCTTCATGAGCGGATGATACTTAGGAAGAATATCAACCCAAAGCATCTCTATCGTTGGTAATTGTCCACAAGCATGGGTTCATTTCCTTTTGTTTTCTTTTCTGTGTTTTTTGAAGTTGTGTTATGTCTCTTTTTCTTCCCTGGCAAGTTGAAAAATGGTATATCTTTTGGCTTTTGCAAGGCACAAGTGTGTTTTAGACCCTAATCTCAAAATAACATACAATAAATGTTGTATGCTATCATTCGTAAAATCCCTTTTTGATATGATAGGTCATGGTTGTCTGCATTTGATGAAGATGAAAGATGTTTGACCTAAGAAAGTAAAGTGTAGACGGAGTGAGTGAGTCTCGATTTCAAAAATACCATATTGTTGGAGAGTGTTGGTATAGTTATATAAAATTGTAGAATGTATAGATGCATAGGTATACAAACTATTTAGGGTAAATTACAGTGACTTCCCTTGAGGTATTTGACAATAACAGCCAGCACCCCTGTGGTTTCTGAAATGACAGTGACCTCCCTCCTGCATTAGTTGCCTGTTACAGATTACCCCTTCCGTTAAGCCACCGTTATTGATATTGACGGAAAAGTGCGAGCCTAAATGATGTTATCTTAATAATTTGTTAAAATACCCATTTCACCCTTAGAACAAAGAAAAATATATAATGCAAAACATATAACTTTTAACCTCTAATCATATGTTGCACCTCATAAGCCCATTATCACCAATACAACACGTAATCTTTACCCATCATCTCCATCAAACCCTCTCTTCAATCTCCAGATTCTCCACCGCATTGCCACCCAAATCAGCTTTCCACGGTTCTCCCTCGCACCCATGCCACCCCACCGTCACCTTCACCACCGACCAACATTGGCTTCACCACCACCACTGCCTTCCTCCTTCCTCCACCACTGCCCTCTCCCTCGCACCTATGCCACCCCCACTGAGACTTTTTTCTGGCAGCGACCATCCAAAGAATGAACACCGAACAACTTCTTGGGTCTCTCTCTCTCTCGCTCTACCCCATTCGCCCTCCTCCACCAGTGCCATCACCATCTCAGGCCAAACCCCAACCCTCCACTGTGATTTTTTTTTTTTTTAATTCGTACAATCCCCAAAGGAATTGTGTTACTCTCCTCAGTAAAACAAAAACCCCAAAAATAATTTCAAAATCTTAGTCTCAAGCACCAGTTTTCATTCGATTGAAAACCATAACATATATATATATATATATATATCTGATATACACAGACAGCAAAACCCACCCCATCACCTATAGCAACGAAACCACAACTCCACTGTTTTCTCAAAATATAACTCCACTATTTTCTCAAAATACACACGCACACACGCATATATATATATATATATATACCATTGAAATCAATTGTTCAACATTTGGGTCGTCCAATATTTGGGCAGGCAGTGGAGGGAGATAAAAGGAAAACAAATTTGTGAAATTTTTTTTGCCAACTCAAATCAAATACCACCCATTTTAAGGATGATATCTCCATGGTGAACACTGATGGTGATGAGCAGTAGAGAGGGGTTGGATTCTTAGGTTGAAAATTTGTCTTTCTTTCAAATAAAAGAATCATGTGCCACGGTGGAGTTCGTGGGGGCATGATAAGGAGGCTGAGCCTTGGTTGTTTGACAATGGAGGTTGGGGATGGGTGGCTGGTGACTGATTCAAAGGGAGAAATATATATTTTTTTGATAAATTTTTGTTAATGGTCAGAATAATCTGCTGAAGAAAGAGGTTGACGATGGTGGCTGGGTGGCCATGGTGGCCATGGTGGCCATGGTGGAGGTGGAGGTGGAGGTGGGGTGGTTTTGAACTTCAGCTATGTGGGTTCAGCTTTATCTTTTGGTGAGAGAGGAGGATAGCGTTTGTAGAAAGAGTCATTTTGGTCTTTGAGTTTTTATTTATTTATTCATGTAGTTAGAAAATATTTGGTCAAATCAGGGGTAAAGAGGTAAAATGCTATCCTCCGTTAACGCCTTTGGGAGACAAAATCTGACAGGGGAGGTTAGTGTCATTTCAGAAACCAAAGGGGTACTGCCTGTTATTGTCAGATACCTCGAGGGAGGTCACTATAATTTACCCAACTATTTATTGTAATTCATGCATCCACAACTGACGCAGATATTGTAGTTCAATCTTTTCATGCATCGTATATCAGCACCGTACTCAGCATGAGTAACTTACTGTGGCACCGGTCCTTCCTGACTCACGAAGTTTTATGAGGCTCTGGGAATAAGGCAGAAGTCCCAGTTTCAACTGCTAGCCTAGATACATGGGGAGTGGTTTGCCTATTTTATGGGTAATAAGGACCAGTGGGGCTATAACAGTTAACTAGCAAAGGAATGACACAAGTTAACAAACATTATCTAGCAAATGGGAGATAAGGTTAAGAAACAATATATTGTAGTCTGATTGTCCTTCAAGAAGGCTGAACTTGGTCCTGATGTCCTTTGGTAGACTTTTGTTCTTAAGCAGCAGCAAAATCAGTACCCCTCTGTAAGGTTGGTTAAAGATTGGGTGTGTGCCAGTACAACATGCTTTCAGTGGTATGAAGAAACAGATTTTAAGAAAAAGAAAAGGAGGGTCAATCCAGCACTCGTGTTTGGAATTGCAGATTTATCCCCAATGTGCTTGCTAACCACCAAAATGTAGACCTCTAGCCTAATAAAATAAGCACGGATACGGACACGTGTCCGACACGGCGACATGGCAAATTCAAAAAAATGCAGGACACGACATGGTAGAGACACGGCAAAATTATATAATTTTTAATATTTTTATGTAGCAATAAATTATTTTTTGTACATATTTTTATTTGTTATTTATTTACTCATAAATAATGAAAATAGTACTAAAGTAATTTTAATTTAGAAAGTTTTTTATTTAGTTCTTTTGGGTTTATTTATTTTTTGATTGATCATCTCCCAATGTTACATCATTTAACAGCCCGTTAAATTGGGCCTAAGAGATCATTTCTGAAGAACAAAAAAATCTTTCAATTTTCAAACAACAACCTATTAAATGGGCCCATTAGATATCAGGGCACAATATATATACACTACACAAAAGAAAGAAGCAACGCCTACTGTCCTGTGTACACAAAACAAAAAAAAAAGGAAAGAAGAGAAAAAAAAAGGGCCGTAGGGGCAGATCTGGAGGCAGAGGGCCAAAGACCAGGTAAGTCTTCTTCTTCTTCTTCTTCTCTGCTGTTGCTGCTGCTCCTCTTCTGTTGTTGCCGCTGCCCCATCTGCCGCCCACTGCTACTTCCTTGACTGTTCTGTTCTTGCTGCCGTGTCCCACAAATGTCCGAAAATGGACACGCGTGTCCGGCGCATGTCCAGCAGAGAAAAAGTTGAAAAAAAGTCAAGACATGGGTCAACGCGTGTCTGACATGTGTTGGACACGCGGACGGCAACCTTCCAGGAGTGTCCGTGCTTTCTAGCCTTTAGCAGGTACATCCCACGGGCTAACAAACTAGTTGCCTAGTCCTTGACCGAAATACCCCACAACGAAATTAATCATGGTTCCAGAGTTGGTGCATAGAATAGATGTCAAATATTTCTGGTAGTGTGTTGAAATGGCAAAGAATGCTAAAGACTTGTTATTTAGAATGCATTAAGCAATGAATGGAACTTTTTTTTAGCCTTTTAATAGGAAACTAGAAATTGCAATATATATATATTATTTACAAAGAGAGGACCACAGACGTATTTCCTGGTTAGCCTGAAGAATTAAGAAAAAAAGGATGAAAGAGACAAAGAGTAGCAAGAAGGCAAGGAAAGTGACGAAGAAAGAAACTATTGAGCCCCACAAAATGTGGAACCTTACCCAACCTTATAGAAGGGTGATTGGCTGTTTTGGAGGTTTGCAGTTTTTCAGATATCTCGTCTATGATCAATATTCAAGAAAAGGATACCATTTTATATTAGTATTTTTGGAAAAACGAATAACAACTCTCCCATTTGGAAGCTTCAGAAGAGTAATGCACCTTAAAACACCTTCGAATCTTCTAAAGGACTCTTAATTACAGAGGCCTCTTGTATGATTTTCTACTTCAGAGTTCAGGCAATAACCAACTTTTTCATTTTGCTTCTTAAACCAGCTTCCTGCTGCTGTGTTGGGATGTGCTGTCAAGAAAATCTCCTCCTCCCCTTTTGCTACCCGTTAATCTGGCCATTTCAAAGTTGCTGTGTATTACCTTTCTATTTCATAATTAAGTCAAATGTTCTCATGACAGGGAGGCTGGATTTCACATTCTCATTACCAGCTACCAATTGCTAGTGTCTGACAAAAAGTACTTCCAGCGTGTGAAATGGCAGTACATGGTATTGGATGAAGCCCAGGCAATCAAAAGTTCAAACAGGTTTAAACTTACATCTTTGAAGTTACTGTGTGATTTGACCTCAGTGGTTTCTTTGTAAAAGCAGAATGGTTTCTGAAGATATGAGTTCAGTACTGCCTCTACTTGTTTATTCTGGACTCTGAATTGAGTATTGCCAACACGACCCCACCCCCCCCCACCCCCCAAGCCACCCCCCACCACCACCACAACCCAAAAAAAAAAAAAAAAAACCCAAGAAAAAAAAGAAAAAAATCACAATTGTGTGTATTAATCAGTCCAAAACCACTATCACTCCTGTATTTTGGACTAAAGTGTATAGATGGTTGGTTACTGTCTAATGGTTGTATTATGTCTATGCTTGTGCACATCATATTTAAAAATACTACTATATGTTATATCTTCTATATATTAGACTATCATTACTTGTCAATTACTTTATAAAATATATATCAGCATATCAATTTTTTTTCCTATCTTTTAAAGCTATATTGTAGCTGTGTACTTCCTTTTGTCATCATATCTCTGATGAACTTTGATCCTACAGTATAAGGTGGAAGACACTGCTCAGTTTTAATTGTCGAAACCGCTTGCTTCTGACTGGTACGCCTGTCCAGAATAACATGGCAGAGTTGTGGGCCCTATTACATTTCATTATGCCGACCTTATTTGACAGCCACGAACAGTTCAATGAGTGGTTTTCAAAAGGGTAAGTTTCCTTACAAAAGAACTGTTTGCCTTCTACAAATTGGACTTGTGAACTAAGAACTGTCCTTTCTTATTTCTTTGTCTTGTATTATCAGGATTGAGAACCATGCGGAACATGGGGGAACTTTGAATGAGCACCAGCTTAACAGATTGGTGAGTAGGCTTCTAGTTTTATGTTTCATTGTGAATATAGCTGAATATATTGTGGGTTGAGGGCAGGTGCTTCCGATCGCATGTCGTATACTGCTTTTTAGGGAGTTGGGAGAATTTTTTTGGGATGTAGAAGTCAAATATTTCTGTCCTTTTTTATTTGAGGAACATGTTAGAGACATCGCAGGGATTGCCCTAACAGAAGTTTTGTATTTCACTTTTTTCTTCTGTCTTAAATGCTGATGTTACATGTTATCACTAAGTAATTGAGGAAGGCCCAACTATGACAATTTCCTTACCTGATAAGTCTCTTATAAATAACGGCAGATAAGTGGGTGGTTTTTAATGTGGCTGTGTGTGATAAGAGATTCTTATTTCCTGTTCTTATTTCTCTACAAATCTCCCATCTCCTCTTCTTCTTTCCCTTTTTTTTTTGACTACTGTCTGTCTCCTCTTTGGGTAATTCATTCCTATTCCTTAAATGTTCTCCCCACAAAATCTTTACTCGTCTGTTCAAAGCGAATAAATCTTTCTTTGCATTTTCTGGAAGATTTCAATTGGATTCCTAAGTTGCCTGGATTGGTTAGACAATATGGGAAGGACTTGATTCCTCTAACATATCTCAGATAACCTTAATCCCGACTACTGGGGGTCTGCTACAAGATTTGTCTTCCCCTATGAGCTCCTTAATTCAACCTAGGCAGTTATGTCCTTTCTCACAGCCTTAATTTATGTCTTTTTAGTGTGCTCTCTACCTTTTTGACACCAGCAACTTGGACCAAGTCATCGATACATTCTGGCATGTTCTTTGGTCTACTTTGTGTGTTGCAAGCTCTATCAATTGAAAATCTCTAATTTTATTTTGATTTATCAAAAAGAAAAGAGAAATAAAAAATCTGTCATCTTATTTTAAAATCTATTCCACTTCTATCAAATCTATGAGTGATGGAGGAACGTGAGCAGATAAGATGTGAAAAGAAATGAGGAAGGAGTAATGATTATTTGGTAAGAGATAATGGAAGTGCGGATCACCGAGCAGTTGATTTTGTGGGTAAGAACTCGAATTTTCTCACTTAATGCTTGAGTTCGAGTCTCCATAGCCGTTTGGTGGGGCTAAATATACTCTGAGCACCTAGAGCACGCGGTGAGACTTAAGCTTCAACCCCGACATAGGTGCGGTGGGGTCTTCCGTAGATGGCTCTATGGTGCTGAGGAGCAATACTTCCTGGTGGGTATGTGGAGTAGCCTATCTGCATATCTATTTATGAACCAAAAAAAAAAAAGATAATGGAAGTGAGAAAGTAATGAATATTTGATGAGAGAGTAATGGAAAGCGAGTAAGTGAAAATTTAGTAGAGAGAAGGTGAGGGACCTGAGAGAGAAAAAGAGTTTTTTAGAGAGAGAATGAGAGACATTTTCTCTCTGTTGGTTGGTAGATTGGACAGGAAGAGTTGGTTATCCTTTTATAGGTAATCCAAGGTAGATAAACACCTTCGAGATATTGGATACAAACAAAAGTGAAATCACACCACACAAATCAAGTCAAACTTTTTACTTATAAAAGAAAATTTTCAAACTTTTTTTCCAGTTGACAGATTGCCTATATATTATTCAATTAATCAGGAATGTACTTCATCTGTTCTCCACTTGCACTGACGCACCCACAATTTAATTCAGCTATAATATTTGATTTACTGTTATCTTCAACAATGTCTGCACTTCAGTTCGATTCTCTTTTCTACTTTCAAGTTGTTTCTTCTTCTTCTTTAAGTCTTTTGCTTGCAAGACGTATAACCACACAGTTGAGTCCTGTTTTTTTCCTCTTCCTTTGGTAGTAGGTATTAGCTTTAATTTGAACATCATATTATATTTCCATGTTCATTGATCTATGCAATCATGTTTGTTGGGTAGTTTTTAGCTATAGATTACCCAACAGTTATTTGTACTACTGTTATCAGAACCGAATCAGAAGGTCCGCCTGTTCGATTCATTCATCCATACCGTTGGAGCAATAAACTGGTCTGTCAGGCTTCCATTTTTGAAAATTTTAAAGCAACCAATGAGGAATCTAACAGTAACTCTAGTTTAGGAGCAAGAAAAGGGCCTGCTTGGTCTTAAACTTGAGACTTTGCCTAGGAATTCATAAAACCTAGCCACCAGACTACTTATTAGTTTGTGTCTGAATGTGGACATATACAATATATAACCAAATTATTTCAAGAATGAAAAATATATATAATTTTATAATAACGGTTGAACCATTGAACCGTGAACCGACACCTTCGTTGGTTTAATGCCCGGTTCGGTTCGGATAACTATGATTTGTACGCTGTATAGATCACATACTTGATATTGATCATTTTATTTACAAATTGGTGGTGTAGCTTTCACTACGATATATAACAATGTTTTCTACAGTCAAAATTTTTCTCGACACGTTGCTGCTAATTTCTGTTATTTTTTCACCATGATTTTAATCTAGGCTATATGTCCATATTTGAGGACCTCGACAGGGGGGTTAATATTGATGAGTTTTGTTCCTTATTGTTGCTAAGATTACGTTAATTTTGTTTTATTTCTGCTTGACCTAAAAATGTTAGATCCAAAGTAGCTCTCTAATTCCATCTTGGGATTGAAGTTTTGTCCAAATATTTCTAAAAAAAAAAAAACAAAGTTTTCTCCACTATATCTATATCATTTACAAATAACATACACCAAATACCTGATCATGCAAGATACTTCCCACATTACTGCTCTTGTTTCCAGTGAGAATGGGATGCTTGAATGGAAAAAAATTGATGGCTTGAAGCTACTGACTTAATTTCCACATTGCATGTTGTTCAAGAGATATCATCACATAACTATCCAAGTAAACATCTAGTTGATATTTGCATTTAGTTTTCTCTTTGCATCTTTCCAACTTGTATTATTTACAGATATTAATTTACACACAACTTGTACTATTCTTTCTGTATTTGTGTTTCGAGAAGATTGCAATTCTTGATTTTGAACAACATGATCTTGTCTTGCTGTGAAAGTATGAAATTTTCCTGATAGATGAATAAAATTGCTTTGGAATTTACAAAGAGGTTTTTCTGATCCATATTTTGGCCTCTCACAGCATGCCATTCTAAAGCCTTTCATGCTGCGGCGGGTTAAAAAGGATGTGGTTTCTGAGTTGACCACTAAAACTGAGATCACAGTTGCCTGCAAGTTGAGTTCTCGGCAGCAAGCTTTTTATCAAGCTATAAAGAACAAGATATCTCTTTTTGAGTTGTTTGACAGCAACCGAGGGCATCTTAATGAGATAAAAATTATGAACTTAATGAATATTGTCATTCAGCTGAGAAAGGTATTTTATTAGTCTTGTTGCAGTTCTTGCTTTTGTTTGGTTTATCTCTATTGACAATTTGACATAGTTTTATGTGAAAATTTATGTGCCTTTGATGTCAAATTTTCCTGACTTTAGTTATTGTCTACCACCAATGAGTGTTTCTTTTTTACATTATGGTAGGTTTGCAACCATCCGGAGTTATTTGAGAGAAATGAAGGAAGTTTTTATCTTTATTTTGGAGAAATTCCTAATTCTCTTCTGCCTCCTCCATTCGGGGAGTTGGAGGACATATACTACTCTGGATGTCAGAATCCTATTACATATAAGGTACTTTCTAAAGCTATTTTTGGTTTTGCTTCAGTTATCATTCTTATTTGCGCACTGTTGTTTGGCCATGAAATTTTTATCTTTGCCATTTTGGCTGGGTCATCCACATATTTGTCCCAACGTCTTGCACTTCCAGAATATGCGATATTTAAGAAGACTAGTGGGGGTTCTTACACACTGCAGTTGGACAAATGGAATCTCTTAAATAATTTGGACCCATCAATGGATTGCCAATCAGCCATATTTTCAAATGGTAAATGACATGATTTGGAAGGACCTCTAATTTGAAGATCTGAAAAAGTTGAACTTATCAGAGTTCTAGGATCAGGCAGGCTCCTCCCAACCAAAATTTCTTAATCCAATGAATGGCCCTGACGCCTGAGCGCTAACTACTAAGAAGCTTAAAAGAGTTGGCAACAGTTTGTGCATAATCAGTTTTTAGTGGTTCAATTCAATTGCAAATTGTTAAATCTTTAAAGTTCTTGTAGGATATGGTTTAGGTATGGTTTGAAGTTATGGTCTTTTCCTTTCTGTGTTTTTAATGTGTACGAGAATTTTTAATGACGCAGTCCTTGTCTCTAGTATGAATAGGCAATATCCTCTTAGGTGAATGCAAGTTGCTGCCTTTTGGATATGCAAACTACAAATTTTAATAATTCTATTGGTTATTCCATTACTTTTTTATAGTTTCGTTGATGTTTGAATATTTGACTAAATAAACAAATAAAGTACTAAGGCCAATTATTTGATATATCTTTCGATATGTTTCATCGTCAAGTTTTAAAAATTTAAACCAAACACATTACATTGCGTTACTTTTTAACAATTTCCCCAAGTATGCATGTTTCCCTCATCATTTCTTCTTGGTTGGGGAAGAGGGGATAAATTTTTTAATTTAAGCCTGGCTTGGAACTATACTGCCTATTTGGGGGACTGCAAGTTTGTGCATGCATTTGGGGAGTTGATCCCTTTTTTATTTTCATTTTTTTCCCTTTTATGGGTGGGTGGGGATTCGATCCTAATTAGTTGGAATAAGGCTTTGATTATGAGGGTATTAATGAATAGATAGCAATAAAAGAGGGACATGATTGTATCAAATGATTCAAAAACTTCTGAACATCTAGATTTCCGGTTGTGTGTGGAAGTGGACATATTACGTGTGAGTGGGCTGCATTATGTATACCTATGTATTTTATAGGTGCGAGTCATGCAACTTGCACAGTGTCTATCACCTTCTTGCAAGTTGCATAGTCTGCAAGTTGCTGATGGAGTATCGGGTTTTAAGTGTATATTTTCTGTAGGTAGTGATTTGCAGATGAACCGAACCCAAGCGTGGTTCTAAAGCAATGTATGCTGACAGATCTTATAAAGAAAGTGCTATATCACCTCAGTTTCTTATCTTCCAATATTTTTACCCGGGTTGCTTATTTGAGCCGACCAGGTCAAGATCCGAACTGATCCGAACATGAGTCAAGGGTTCATTTGGTCCAGAGCCACCCTTTGGTTTGGGAGATTGGTCTATTTGAACTAACCCTGGGACCAAGTTCATTAAGAGTGAAGTTTGCCCATCCTTTATCCCCGTCATGATTCATGTACATTGTTGGATGGGAGACATAACTGTATAAAGAGCAAGAAAAATGTTGCTCATTTCCATTTTCTGCAACTTGAACATCAGAAAGTTATTCTCCTTTGAAGCCAGTCTCACATCGGTTGGTAAATAAGTTTGTTTCCTCACCAAAGTGATAAGTCTTAACCTCCCTTTGCTTATATCTTAGTCTTTATTAATCCAGCAACTCCAGTTGGAACATAAAATACAAGACCAAGAAAGAAAATGCATGAATGTTTATTCTTACAGTTAGGCAATAGAATTTCATGTTAGCCCAGTTTGCAGTATCAATGTGCACTTAACTATTAGATTTCGGGTCCTCATAATATGCACACTAACTACATAAACAAGTATAGACATTTTTATCCCTTTATGTCATGGCTGAAGGTTTTCTGTAATGCCTTCCAGATACCGAAACTGGTCTACCAAAAAGTTGTCCGGAGTTCTGATACACTTTGCTCTACTGTACATCACGGTGTTAGCAGAGAGTCATTTGAGAAACACTTCAACATTTTTTCCCTAGAAAATGTTTATCATTCCATGCTTCCAGAAGGGAATAGCTCAGATGGGTGTTCTACTAAAAGTGGAACATTTGGGTTTGCTCGTTTGATTGATTTGTCTTCAGCAGAGTTGGCATTTCTGGCAACTAGTTCTTTTATGGAGAAATTATTGTTTTCTATTATGAGATGGGATCGGCAATTTCTGGATGGAATCCTCAACTTGCTTATGGAAGCTGAGGACGATGATCTTCATTGCAGTCAACTTGAGAGGGAAAAAGTAAGAGCAGTCACACGAATGTTGCTGCTGCCCTCAAAATCACAGAGCAATTTGCTTACAGGAAGACTTGCTACAGGTCTTGGGGATGCTCCATTTGAGGCTTTGGTCAGATCACATCAGGATAGGCTTCTTTCCGATGTCAGGCTCCTTCACTCAACATACAGTTTCATTCCGAGTACCAGAGCGCCCCCTGTTAGTTGTTCTGTGTTTTTGCGGTCAATTTCTTTTATTCATTGTCAGGAAAACTTAATTAATATTAGCTTCTTTCTTTACATTGTTTCTCATATGTTTGGCAGATCAATGCCCACTGCTCAGATAGAAACTTTGCTTACCACGTGCTTGAAGAACTATATGAGCCTTGGGTTAAGAGGTTGTTACTTGGGTTTGCACGCACATCCGACTGTAATGGCCCTAGGAAGCCAGATGGTCCTCCTCACCATTTGATTCAGGAGATTGACTCTGAACTACCTGTCTCACAACCTGCCCTGCAGCTCACATACAAGATCTTTGGTTCATGTCCACCCATGCAAAGCTTTGACCCTGCAAAGATGCTCACTGTAGGACTAATTCTTCCCTTCAACTTTTCTATTATAGGCCTGTCTGAGACAATGCTGAAGCTGAAATTTCAATATATGCTCTCTTAGGACTCCGGAAAGCTTCAAACACTTGATATACTGTTGAAACGCTTGCGCCCAGAAAATCACCGTGTTCTTTTATTTGCTCAGATGACAAAAATGCTAAATATTCTTGAGGTCTGTCTCTATCTCTCTCTCTCTCTCTCTCTCTCTCTCACACACACACACACACAAACTTGCACTACATTTGAATGACTATTTCTGGCTTCTGTAAGCTCCACTCGTGCAGCCGTGTGTGCTTGTGTGTGTGTGTTTTGGTTTTCTAATGAACCCTCATCACCTATTCATGGTGATAAATGGGGTTTAAGAAGCTCTAATTTGCATATGAGGATAGAAGTCACTGAAGAATGGGAAAATCATCTAGATGATGGTACTTTCTTGATTTCTCATTAGTTGTTATCTTGCATTAAGTTGGATTGTCAATTGAAGAGAGCTTAGACTGATGGAAATGCTGGTCAAGGTTCATTAGTTACTAGATGTACCATTTGAATTGCAAATTCTGAACTAGGAATTTTTAAACAACTTTGATGGCACAGACTGATATTCAATAAGAAACTTGTGTGAAAAGGCCTTGTGTGCTCAGGTTCTCATAATAAGCTGAGCTTGGCGGTTAGCTTGGTGTCTTGACACTCTGCTGCTTTTGAATCATCTTCCTTCACTAATTTCTAAACTAGACCTTTTTTTTTCCCGTTGAATATTGACTTTTTCTTGCCCTTTCATTCATTTGCAGGACTATATGAATTATAGGAAATATAGATACCTACGGCTGGATGGATCCTCCACCATAATGGATCGCCGAGACATGGTCAGGGACTTCCAGCATGGGTAGGGGTTTATTGAACTGCTCTGTAGGACTTCTATTTTGATTTGCATTCTTTCTTCTTTTGTCATTCAATTATGTCTGCCCAGATATGGAACCATGCAAGTGACTTGATTATCAACTTAATTATTGTCTTGTTGAAGGAACGATATCTTTGTCTTTTTGCTAAGTACAAGGGCTGGTGGACTAGGCATTAACTTGACAGCTGCTGACACTGTCATTTTCTACGAAAGTGACTGGAATCCTACATTGGATTTACAGGCAATGGATAGAGCTCATCGGCTGGGTCAGACTAAGGATGTTAGTTTCCTCCTGATCACTTTTATGGTCTTTTCGTAAGACTACATATATGTGAATCGATATAATTTCACTGTCTTAATTGTGAGATTCATATGGCATTTTATTGAGCAACTCTGAAAGAAAGATTTGAAGAATGGTTTCCCAGTCCATTTTAGATCCCAATATCAAGATGAATATGTGGAGAGAATAATATTGTTTTCAACATTATACTGTTGTCGTTTATTTGAAACGATCTTTTTACTTATCCCAAAGAGCAGTTTATTTGCCATCTTAGGGAAGCAGTTTCAAGTTTGGATCCTAGAAATAATATGACATTCAATCCTAAATGTCACATTGTAATCGTTCTGCTGCTAGGGTGAACCACGTTTTGCAAGAAGGCAGTCAAGTGAAATCTAAATGCTATTTCCTGAAATAGTAGAGCATCTTGGGTCATATATTTTGGGAAGTTTACTTATATGTCTGAGTGATTTGTCTTTTACCTGGATCTGTCTCATTTTTCTTAAACTCCTATGCCTAGATTATTATTATTTTTCTAATGGATTGTCGGTTGAAAGAATTTAGGCACTTGGTTCTGTAATCTCTCCCTCCCCCCCCTCTCTCTCTCATGGAATTTCGTCTTTATTGAATACTAGTGATTCTGGATGTTGTATTACTATTAATTTTGATTCCAAATCTCTCTTTTCACGATGTAGGTCACTGTATATCGGTTAATTTGTAAAGAGTCAGTTGAAGAGAAGATCTTACAGAGGGCGAGTCAGAAGAACACTGTGCAGCAGCTTGTCATGACAGGTGGTCATGTACAGGGTGACCTCTTGGCTCCTGAGGATGTTGTTTCTTTACTTATTGATGATGCCCAATTGGAGCAGAAATTGAAAGAAATCCCGCTACAGGTCTCCTAATTTTAGTTTGTAGTCCTCCTTGTTTTCAAGGCACTTCCTTAGTTCCTTAATATATTTTTATTGCTCGCAAATAGGTTCAAGGCAGTTTCAAGCTTAAAAATTACCTTCGGAATGATTAAAGATTCTTTCCTGTTATTTTTTCTTCCTAGGCTAGGGATAGACAGAAGAAAAAAGGTGGAACGAGGGGTATACGGATAAGATGCAGAAGGTGATGCATCTTTGGAAGAGCTTACAAACATTGAATCACACGGAAATGGATCTGAGGCCTCTCCTGATCATGAGAAAGCAAAGTCTAGTAGTAAAAAGGTGCGGAAATCTCAATTTTTTTGTCTCAAACTAGCACCTTGATTTCTGGACTCATTTTCTTGATAATAGCTGCACTACTTTGCTTTGAAGGGATATCACAGGTTTTAGGGGGAGATACTCAATATTACTAATGTCTGATAAAGCAATCAATATTGCTGTTATGTAATGAAGCAGGTGAGACTGCTCTGTTTCAGGACGCAGTCGATTTTAGCTCCTTATTACTCTTGAATAATTCCTACATTCGGAATTTTTTTTTTTTTGGCTTTTTGGTTTTCTATTTTCACTCCCCCCCCTCCCTCCTTTTGTCCCAAGTGATTAGCTGCTACAAGGCCCAACACAGGACTTGTGATATGCAAGGGCCTTCCAACTTGTCAGAGGACAGCAGTAGACTCTGCAAATAAAATGGGGTCTCATTTTTCATTATCCTTGTTGGTGCTGAGGGCAAACCATTTGTCCCATCTTCAAGGCTTTAACCTCTATCAAATTATTCTTGTTTTCGAGTCAACAACTGTTGATTGTAGATGCCACAAGGATCCTGTGATGATTTTGAACCAAACTATGTGATGTAGAGTAACTATAGGTTGGTATTACCTTGAATAATTTTCAGTGTGATTTAAGATTGCATTTTACAAATGTTGAAGTGAAGCTCAATGGCGACATTCTAGAATTTTTTCCTCTCCAGTTGTTGATGCTTGAGTTGTCTGTGTGCACTATGCAGAGGCAAGCTACTACTGAGAAGCAAACTCCTCCAAGGCCAAGGCCTCAGAAAGTACCAAAAAATGCTGATTCTTCATCCCCCAACTCTATGACAATGGACTCCGAGTTAGATGATTCCTGTCAGAATGCTGATACACAGCAGAGACCCAAGAGGCCGAAGAGACCAACAAAGAGTGTGAATGAAACTCTTGAACCAGCATTTACTGCTCCCCCAATGGGGGCTCCGGATCAGACGCAAAACCCACTTGTCTACGAGCCCCGTTCTGGTTTTAGAACAGGAGCTGAGGAAGACATTTCAAGGAATAGAAACAACTTGTCAACTGGATAATTCTAGGAAACGAGAAATTCTGCATTGACTGATCTGAGACTCAAATCCTTCGTTCTGTAGAGGGATGCAAAGTTCATATCGTTGCAGTAACAGAACTTAAGGGGACCCTTTTTGACAGGGACCGCCGGAGCAAAACAAGGGAAAGCAAGTGGAAATGTATGATAGGTGTAGTACAGATTATTTGTTCAGCCTTTCTTTGCCAGTTTGGCTGGTTATTACGCTGAAAGATCTTTAGCATGTATAGGTAGTCTCTCTCTCTCTCTCATGGCTGTAGAGATCATATTACATCAAAGATTTTGTAAACTGATGAAAGCTGCATAATTTTTCTTTTTTTTTTCATTTTGTGGACTAGGGTATCTCTCTGAAAGAGATTCGAGCAACACCTCATGGTTGTAGAGATCATATTACATCAAAGATTTTATAAACAGATGAAAGCTGCATAGTTTTTGTTTTTTTCTTTTTGTGGACTAGGGTCTCTCTGAAAGAGATTCGAGCAACACCCAATATTGGACGTATTGGTCTTAGTAACAAAAGTTGCCACTTCAAATGAAATCTATAATTGTCAAGGCTTTGATGCCATTACTCTCAATTCATTATTCTCAGAGTTGTAATTTTTAACATGTTGATAATTAGACATCATTATGTGTCGTAATTTGACTGGTCCCAGTATCAAAAATTTTGAAATATTATAACGACACGTGGATAACATCTATTATGATGAAAACATTTCCGAAGTAAAATAATTTTAAATTTTCTGTTTTATCTTTATCTGGTTACAATATTTTAAACTTGAATTTTGTTATTTGTTTGTGTATGTGATGAAACATGTCGATATGCATCGCAATATGAAGGGTCAGTACCATGACATTTGATATATTGATCATGATGTGTGGATAAGATCTATTTTAAAATCGACATCTCCAAAATTGTATTTGGATGTGATAAAAGTACTGCACATGATTAAACGGGATCCTCAAGAAATTCTACTAAAATAGCATTAATACTTATAAATTGTACGGTGTATATTATTATGGGATGCGTATAACTAATTAACTACTACTTTTAAGCGGTTTAATATTAATGGATGATTTATGAGGTTAATATGTAGTGTTGATTACAGTGAAAGTATTAACGACCAATTGCCCCGTGGAGAGAAAATGTTAACGCTATATGCATCATATTTCTTATTTGCTACTATTTATTTATTTTCAAGAAAAATTACAGCAGTTGAAATTTTTTTTTCCACATTTCAAATTAAGGACTAGACCGGCTATGCTTGACACATTTGATGAGCTAAGACCCACTGAGTGATGGTGGGAGTGATGGTGGGTCTGAGACTCATCAGTTGATGGAGGACTCATGTTAATGTGTCTAGTATCAGCCGGTGATTAATGGCTAATGTTAGACGTTCTCTTTATCCTATCACGTATGCAAGGTGTTTATACACCCATGGGCTAAGATAATAAAAAAATCTTTGTCTCTCTCATTCCCGTATCTCTGTCTAGATTAATTTTACACACCAACTTATTTATTCATCACACTGCATTCACACTACCAATTCCACAAACTTTCTCACGAGAGTATCCTCAAATTTTAACATGGTTACAAACCATTTAAAAAATTAACGTGAGCTACTTGAGCACGGATCTTGGCTTGGTTTTGAGGATTTATTGTCGAGAGCTCATATTGAACCTTTTTTTTTCTTGTCATTTCTCCTTTTTGTAATGGATAGGCTTTTTTGTTTTAAGGTGTTCCAACGCGTATGCCATTTTGGCCCATGAAATGAGTTTCTTGCAATGGTATGCTGTGCTTTGGGAATGCTATGGATGTGTATGTTTGTAGTCCAACTATCAGGGAGCTCAAATAACTACCCTTACCTTAGCTAATACTTTCACTGCTAGTATTGGTTTTCGATTTATTATTAAGGGTGAGGAGCATATATATAATTTTTTTTTTTGATGACGTAAGAGTAGCTGTTCAAGAGACGACTTTTTTGACTCATCCTTAGAGAGTAAACTTGCGGCTGACAAACACCTACAATTTACTAGTCTTGGGTAAGATACAAATTATCCAGACAGACAGCTATCCTTAAGGTGACTGACACCAGTATAGCAATTTTTTTTAAAAAAATACTTCATGCAACGTAAATGACTCAAACTTAAATAACACTGACATTACATAAGTGGTTACGCTTCTTCTCAACATAACAAATGTAAAATTTTTGCACACTTGTCACGAGCAAGAATGCTCGTCAAAAATTGAGTATTCTTACCTATGGCAGGTCTGGATCGCTTGACAGGAGAAGCGCGCTAGCCAATTAGGATAGTTCAGTTAATTTTAAATATGTTTATATTAGCGTTAATCGCATGAGATGTATATATAATATTGTAAATTTTACAATTCACATAATATACATAATAAATTATAATTTTAGTAACGCGTTATCTAAAATGGAATGCGGAATGACCTTTTTCGAGTAAACCCTAAAACCATCCCAAGTACGATCAATGAACGACCGAACCATGTCGCCGGAGCACCAGCGACGGAACAAAAACAGAGAGATAGCTCACTTGATGTGCCCCTCTTTTCACCTATATCTTCTTGCGAGGAGAAATCGGGCACGAAGCACAAATTGTAAAGAGGCACAATGGCAACTTCCATTGGAGCTGATTACGGAGCTTATATACCGTCTGCCGGCCCAATATTCGTGAAATTTCAAATTCATTTGCAAAGATTTTGCAAGGGTGATGTCAATGCCGGAGTTCCATGTTGGATTTCGCCGTTGCCATTCGGCCGATCCGCCAAGATTGTTGTACGGTTTTCGATCGCGAGGTTTACTTCACCATTGCCTTCTCGATCTTGGACGATGAGGGTCGTCGCTTGGATCATCCCTACACCTTTTCCTTCCAAAAAACGGCTATGCTATTTTGGCCCATTTCTTAAAATGGTATGGTATGCGTTTGGAATGCTACGGATGTGTATGCTTGGAATTCAAACCTTGCCTAATACCTTCACAATTACTACTGGTTTTGGATTTATTGTTAACGGTGGATATGTAAGTTTTTTTTTCTTTTTTGGACGCGCCCCAGCTTTCCGCTCAAAAGCTTTCTTGGTACGAAAAAAAATACCGTACGCTTTGTTTGAGCTTACTCTAAGTAAAAAGACAAATGCAACGAGCGTTTGATTTTAAAAACTTAATATAACTAAGAATTTTGTAAAAGTTTTTAAAGTTGTCATAAAGATATATTTAGTAATCTAAAAACTAACATAGTTAAAGACTAAACTTAAATTTTTTGAAAATATTTTAAAAATTGCATTCTTAAGAAGGTTTTTAGAAAAGAAGTTTTAGTAAACTTTTTTTAAAACATTTTAAAACCCTTTTGAAAATGTGACTCCAAGTTTAGTTTTCGAAATAAAAATTTATGATTCTACGGTTGGTTACGTGTAAGAAAAATATCATAAAATCATTACATTAACATGCCATTTTAGTACCTACATGTTTATTCACTCTTAATTTACTCACTTAAATCACTAGTTACTAAACATCCACTTTTAAAGTTTTAAAAACAGGGTTTGATCATTACATTTTAAATGAATGATGCATGATGCATAAGAGACTTTTGAAAGAGTTATAAGTTTTTGAAACTTGGTTTTGAAAGGTAGTTTTGAAAGAAGGAATGTTTTGAAAAAGGACATTTTGATTTGAAATAAAAGTTATCACCACACCTATGAAGGTTGTTTACATATCTCATTTGGTGAGAATCAGATCATTTGTAGTTCGTGCAAAAACACGGTTTGAAAGGTTTGATAAGTGTTTGAGATGTGAGTTTTGAAAATTGTATGATTGAAATATTTTTGAAAAATGTACGTTTGAAGGACGTAGTGACTGCACTTAAGTTTTTCTAAGTTGTCTACATATCTCATTTTGCGAGAATGAAGTCCGTTATAGTTCGTGCAAAAACATGACTTGAAAATGAACTTATGGGGAGTCCTGAAAGATTTTGAAACTTTAAATTTAAAAATTTTAACTTGAAAAGGAACTTGAGAGAGTTTCCAAAGTATTTTTGAAATAAAACTTAAGAATTTTGGAACGTTTTTAAGTCAACTCAAAAGAGTTTTGAAAAGCTTTGAAATCAACTTAAGAAAATTTTGGAATGATTTAAAATCAATTCAAGAGAGTTTGTGAAATTTTTTTAAAAAATCAATTAAAAATATTTGAAAATAAAAGTTTGGATTGGAGTAAAATAAAAGTTTTTGTGAACTTGTCTTTAAAAAAATTTTGAAAATCATTTTTATATACCTTGTGAAAGATATGTTGAAATATTTCGTTGTTCTTAAAAGATTAGTTATTATCAACTAAACTCCTTTAAAGTTATGATTTTCAAAAACACTTTTAGAAAATGATTGTAAATTTTCTTTAGGGTTTTAAAAACTTTAGGGTTATATAAACTTACTTGATATCTCACTTCCTTTAAAAAACCCTAATCATAAAATAACTAACATTGTCTTAAAGATGTGCTTTAAGAATGTGACACTTTTGCAAGTTCTTCACTCAAATATTGGTTGTTCAGGCCCTTTTATGGTAACATACAAAATCCTAGCAAAACATAGAAATTTTTGAACTACGGGTAGACCATATAAACGGCTGGTCATTTTTTAAAAATCATTTGCTTTGTCAACTAGGGTTGGCATTTTTCTTCCCACAATATCATAAATGTAAAATTGCACAATTATCCCGAACCGTTGATCAGCACACAACTCCAAATGAAGGGTATTCTAGTAATCTCAATTATCGTCCCCACTTATTGAGACAGCGACAGTTTGAACATCCTCTCGGGAGTCCGACGAGACCAAGCTCGTGTCTGCGCTTCTTGGGCATTGTGAAAATGGCGGCATCAAACGATCTTCAAGAGGTCTTGAAACCCTTTTACCAAAGAGCTTCCGAAGCAGAGGTTAGACAAACCACAGGCTCAATCCAATCAAAATATTCCTATATATATAATACACACACACACACACACATATATATATATATATATTTGTAGATATTGTATACATTGTTCTTCATGTAATTCTTGGCTTAGACTATCAAAATTGTTACTTTGTTGAACATGTTGTTCTCTGAGGCATAGATGATGCACAAGTATATACTTTATTTATGTTTCTTCCGATTGTCTTCGAATGATATGTAACGTTTTCAGATACCGGATAATTTGTGGGTCTAGGGTTTATTTGCAGGTCTGATGCATTTTGGTTCTTACTTATTTCAGTGGCCTAGCTGTTATTCTTTTTGGTTTGTTATTTGTTTTCTATGTTTCTGTCATTGTTCTGCATACGTTTCACGACTATTCCTGGGAACTCTAAGATGCGAAACTCAGAGTTCATGGCACTTTGATGGTGGTTTGGGTCATAAAACCAATTGGAGTGAAAGATGGTTGAATTCGACTCCAGCCATGAACCTACCCCAAGGGCCAATTAATGAAAATTGGAATAGGTTAATTGCCTTGCCTCCTCTTTTTGTTTTAAAAATAAATAAATAAGTAAATAAATATGTCACAACAAATAGGATTAGTTTCTTGTTAAAACGCCAAAAAGGCCAATGTGTCGTAACTGCATAGTATACACAAATATAAATATGTATGCATAAAATACATCATTATTGTTATTTTCATTTAGTAATTTATATCATTAGAAGATGCCAAAGGGCTGCACAACTCGTATGCATACTACTACTTGAAAAAAAAAAGAACCCGTATACACATAATGCACATAGAGAAGGCTACATACTTTTCATAGTCCTCAAATTTTGACAAAGTTCTAAAAGGTATAGAGGGATGATTCATCCTCCCCTTCACCAACTGGAAAGAGCCCTTAAACAAAAGCTCTTTAGCTAATAATCTGGTAAAGTTGTATGGTAAGAGTGAGAGTATACTATGATTTACTTTGCATAGCTAAGGAATCTAAATTTACTTGAGGAAGGTTGGCCATAGAGTTGTGAGGTGGGATGAAGCCTAGGTTTGGTAAGCTGTGACAGTGTGATTGGTGAGGAGTATGAGAGGCTGAGAACAATGAAAACTGACTAGGTCATCGAACCCTTATTGTAGCTATACAATGTAAATGACTAAAATAGTATGATTCTAAACTCGGTGTGTTTCAAATGTGATGAGATTAATATAGCTCTAGCTTAACCCAAATTCAACTTTGGGAACATATGTCCAAGCATGGCACACCATTCAACTTTGGTTTGAAAATGTGTCCAACTTTGGTTTAGGTTGTATGAATAAGATTTGGGTTTTTAACCCAAACTTGAGAATTGGCTCTGGTTAAATAAGGTTGTTTTTTTGGGATCTAGTCTTCTTGGATCGCAATGCTATAAGTTTATTCTAAAAAATTCAAGCATTTCTTAGTGTTTTGAATATGTTTGAATTCATTTACAATATTTAAATATTATGTTTTTGAGTAGTTATGTGAATGGGGTCGTTGGATTTGTCTAGGTTGATACTTGTGGACCCACTTCAAGTTGATTTGAAGCCATCTAGTAGCTATCCCTATATTACAAATAATTAATCATAAGATTTGCAAATCCATCCATTACGGTGAGATTGGAATTTTGGTGCGTGATGTGATTTCAAGTCCTTCCCTATTTTAGTGACACAAATCTGAGATTCATATTTATTAATTGAAATCCCAATATTTACTGAACTTTGTGGTGAAAATTTTGAAATATACTATCTAAGATGACTAAAAAATGAAAGGGGTGTATAACCTATGTAATTCGCTTCAACTTTGGTATTGTTAATTTTTTATGCTTAAGTTGAACGTGGATTTTTACATCTGTAGGGAAACTGTAAGTAAGTAGTTGGTTCCAGCTAGTTAACCTTTGTGCTTGTATTTGGCTTCAAAGCTTGATTTGGCTAGTTATTTCGATGGCAATGAAAAGAATTTGTATGGCATGTTTGGAGTGGAAATGAGTTTGGAGTAGGTCTTAGGAATGACTAACCACAAAGGCTAAGTAGGGAGTGCTGAATGTTTATAGGTAATCTCTCTCCTTTCTGTCAACCAATTTTGCACGTCAACATCTTTTCAATGTAAAACGTGAAGTTGCATGATGGTGTCAAGTTCCTTACTGTGGGCACAAGCAAGGAGCTATGATGGCCCTTGTCTTTGGGTGCAACCTAGCATGCCTATTAACAGTATTAATGTTACAAGCACACGAAAATGAGCAACAGAGGCATAAATAATGGGCAACATTTGCTTTAAAAATGGCAATGTAGGCTATAGCCTGTAGTCTAGGTACAGAGCCATAGGTTACAATTAAGGGCCAAAGTAGTCACTATGAAGGATCCCTAGAGATTTACCTGACTAGCTGTCCCTTTATATACATTGTAGGCCTTTTGCAATATATTAGGAGGAAACATCATTTATCCTTGAGGAAGCAACCTAGAAAACTATAAAGAAATTGGCAATACACAAAGACAAGCACCAAGCTATCTATGAGTATGTGTATAAGTGATGTCATCAATCGCTACCCACGAGGGTCTTAGTGCACTATGCCAAGCAACCCGTGATGGTCGCCTCTAATTAAGTAGTGAATGACCTTGGCAACTTTGCAGCTAAGTAGGTATTAACTGCGATTGTGAACTCAATCAAGTCTTCTATTTTCTTCTAAATCTATCTCTATCTCAAAATGCTTTCTGCTTCACAAGGAACTCATATTCTGCTTTGAGAAAGAAAGGCATGTGATTAGCGAATATCACTTCAATGGCAAGTTAACTTGTGCACTTAACATTTATAGCTGCTGAATGTGGATTGTTATGATTTTGGTTATTTTTCATTGGCATCAAGGAACCTTTGAAAAACTGACATAGAAGATTGGGTCACTTTTCACCGAAGATGTGGGTTCCACTTTGTGCATAACTTCAGCAACAATTGACACAAGGCCATCATATTTGCAAATTTGGCACTGGGATAATTAGCCTATGTTGACCACAATCTTGCTGATCGCCCCACTTTAGGCAAACTTCCTCTAAGTGGTATATGCTCCAACATCACTTAGGCACTGGAAGAGTCTCTAAATATATTGCAGCCTGGTAATGCTCCACATTGCCTTGTTGGAGAGGCATGGCTAAGTGTACCAGTGCATGTCTTCAATGCACTTGTGGTGTTACTAACCTGTTTATTCAAGCTGCTTCTTTCCATATAGACTGACCTGCTGTAGGGTGTCATGGCTGTTGACACAAAAATCGAAATGAAAAGTATCTAAATGGAATTTTGAAACTTGTGTTTACACATATCCACTTGTCTGTTTGTGGAATCCTATTTCCAACCTGAAAATTTGGATTGTTAATTACTCATGTGAGAATAGAAAATCAACCTCCATGCAGTCCAAGAAAATATAATTGGCAAATAGTAATCTGAAAAAAAAAATGAGAGATTAAGAGTAATCTAGAAGAAGTAAACTGGAAAGAAGAAGATGGCAATGGTTACAATCTTGTATGTTCATGTCAGGTTGGTCTCTTACCAATAGGGACAGTGGGGGGAATCAAGTGGAGTATATCTGATGAAGTCTACCAAGTATCCCATTAAAAAAAGTGGCATGTTAAGAGGGTTGTAAAATTGGGCCTTTTCTCACGAACAAAGCGACAGACACAACTTACTTAATACATCCAGGAAAGTATAATTGGCAAATAGTCTGGCGTAATAAACATATACAGGTAAAATACATTGAGTTGACCACTTGTAATTTGTGATGAGCTGTGAGGTTGGAATAGACTTGTCACAGTAAAGGTCTTCCACACAATATGTTTACAAAGTAGGTCGCTGGTCTATATGTGTGAACTTGATTGGTGGAGAAAGGTGAGTTACCCACAGCACAAGTACAACCTACATATATATACCTCATCCCTACTGTCCCTAACAACATCATCTGGCTAAGACAGTCTTAAACGCTGTGTACAAGACAAGTTAACTTTAACCGTTGCAATCTTCGGTTGTTGGAGCACTTTGACAGAAAGGGCAATGTTGCAAGCCCCCCACGATCCAACTGACTACTGCTTAAAATATCCCCCAAGTGTAGCCTCAGCTAAACAGACAACCACAGCTTTGGACAAAATGCAATGTTAAGAGTTAAAAAAGAAGGAAGATAAAAAGAAAAGAAGGAAATTGTTATGAAAGCAAGCCATAATTTGGGTCCTTTTCCCAAGGCCAGAGCCCTAACTTGCCATTGGTCTTTTGATAAACATGGCCATAAAAATGACTATGCAAACGAGATGGTCTAAAAAACATTCTAGGACCAAAATATTATGGGGAATCCATAAATGCAAGAATATTATGAATTTCATCTGTACATGTATGCACATATAGCCCAATGTGCAATTGAATTTTCAGGTACCTTTCTAGTTGGCATTTGCAGAATAGGTTCCTTAGAAGTCAAGGTATGGGGTATGAAAGCTTTGGCCTTTTGCAGTCAGCTTCAGAAAATATTGCTCGCAACCATCTCCACTTTTATTCATAAATGCCAATAGTTTCAAATAAGTACTTTTTCATTCTTCTTGTTCCTTTTGATTAGTTAAAAATATATATTTTTAATTTGCTTGTAGCTTGAAATTTTCTCATGGAACGAGCATGCGATTTCATGCTAAATTCATAGACATCTTCATTTTTTCTTTTGAGATACTTTGCATTTTCCAAATTGATGAAGAACTTGCTTTTGTCTCTTTTCTCACCACAATTTCACTAACGAGCATATATTTGAACTGTAGGTTCGCTTGGCAAGACTTGAAGCTTCCCTTGGCAATAAGAAAGGTAGGTTTTGAAGCAATTTATTCAAATTAGTTTTACTTCCAAAGATGTTTGTGCTGTAGTCATCTTATTTTCTTATTTTAAACTCCTTTTTCTATTTTTCTTTCTTTAGATGCTGGAAATGAGGAACTACTGAAGATGGTTAGTGAACTACAGTCAAAGCTAGAAGATGTAAAAGCTGAGCAAGTTTCAGAAAAAGAAAAGGTTTTGCTCATTTATTTTCTTTCCCAATCCCGTTTCAAAAGTTGTGAAGACCTAAAATTCTTTTAAAATACCCCATCCCCCTCCTTCTCCCCCCCCCCCTCCCAACCAGCCCCCGCCCCAAAAAAAAAAAAAAAAAACCTGCCGATAAAAAAAAATAGAATAGACAAAAAGATAAATGAAGCATTAAAGTTTCTTTGCTGGTGACTAGCAGGCTTTAGAAGAGGTTGAGAAGCTTCATGCAGAAAATGCAAAACTCAAATATCGAATAACCCATCTTGTTCGGGCATTAAAGGAGGCTGATAGCAAGTTGACGTCCAAGTGAGGTACAATGATTGCACTGGCAATTCGCAATAAATGGTTGAGCTAGTGATATCGCAACATTGGCATGTTACAGTAACAATGATTATATTTGTTCCGCTGTGTTGTTTCAATTAACACGGAAACAAAATGCTTTCGGAAATGTTTCGGAAGTGACAAATACTAATAGTGTAAAATACATCCTTTGATATTTTTCTCTAAACAATTGTACAACAATTTATGGAAAAGTCTAGATTTGTGTAGACACACCTTATTGTTTCAGGGTATTGTGTTGTGTTTTGGTGTATTTTACTATGTTCCAGTGTATTCTGATAGAACCACTAGAATTTCATTATTCTAGTTTCAGTCTCTTAGGAAACGGAAATATTGGACCGTTTCGATGAGAACAACTGAAAATTTTGTTCCTTGCATAGTAATCTGAATTTTCAAAATATTGATAACCTCAGAATAAGGAAATCCATCGCTAGAATTAGTAAGTTTTGCTATTTCAACTTGACCACAAGGATTAAGATATTCTAAATACTGCATATTGACCAACATGTCTTATCCTACATCATCTGATCCCACTACTATTATCTGTAAACCATACTCTGTAATCTATTATTATTAATTGAACATATTTTTATATTTATATATTTAGGCTTAGTTGGAGCAACTGTAACCATGTGTTCACAACCTTTTGAGCTGCAAAAAGTACACTGAGTCCTAAATGTGACAATCAACAAGTAGGAGTTTCAACCTTGCTACAGAAAGCTTTTACAAGAGCAGGAATCTCCAATAGTTGCATTAGTAGTCCTTCCTTAAGGGAATCTTATGCTATACAAACAAAATTTTTGTACAGAATTTCTTCCAAAATGATGTGACACCTTTTGGTTTCATCACTTGAAAACAGAAGACCCACCATGTGGTTCATAATTGCAAAAATTGCATTTTCGTATTGGCAATTTTAGATAATGATGTGGCTCCTTTTGGTTTTATCACTTGAAAACAGAAGATCCACCATTGTGGTTTACAATTGCAAACATAGCATTTTCGTATTGGCAATTTTAGATGTCTATCAGGCTATTTAGGATTTGTTTCATACACGTACCCTATTATAGAAACACTAAATAGATGAATAATTTGTATTCAACATCTTTCTTTTTTCTTTTTTAGTTTTCTTATTATTTTTTTGCTTTATGCTTTTGTGTGTGTTGCACAATGCACCTGAAACCTGCATTATATGGTGTGAAATTTGACTAATGCTGATCATGTTTCCTGCCATTTTTTTTGGTTCCTCAGGTTGATTCTTGAAGTATCTAAGCAGAAAATCTTGGAGTTATCCACAAAAAATTGAAAATCTTAAAGTCGGACGGATCCTTTTTAAACTGTAATATTACATTATTGCTTACATTTGTATTATCATTTCATGCTTGGAGGAAAAAGTAGTCTGATTATGTGTCACTGAATGAAGGTATCTACTAATTGTGTTCGTCCCTGCTATTTAATTTAAAGACGTGGCATGAATTTTAAAAGAAGCAATAGCCAGTCCCATTTTGGTAGGTAGGTCTAGAACATTGCATTGGGGGATCATTTGGCTCTGTGGAAATGAATCTGTTAGGCCCACTCTCAACATTTTAAATGCTCTGGTTTTTGTTTCTTCATCTATTACATCGAATTGTAGGAAGCTCATCATTTTTATCCAATAAACCCTACTGCTCTACCTTTTTTTTTTTTTTTTTTGGTACAAAGGAAAATAGCACAAAGAAGAAAAGAAAAGGGAGCACTAAAATCTAACAAAAGCAGTTCCTGCAAGGTCTGCTTGAAGCAGAGGGCCCAGCCCGGAGGGAGTTTAACCAAAACAACTAGATCTTCTACCATGCTTGCTCCCAAGTTAGCCAAAAAATCTGCACAAAAGTTTCCTTGTCTGAGAGTATGCATGAAGCTACACTCTTGTGCAATCACAATCTCCTTGCAGTCTTGTATTATAGCCTTGAACTTGTGACCATGCAAGGAAGAATTCTTCATAGAGCTGATGGCATAATCAGAGTCTGACTCAATAACTATACCCCGCAGATTTCTATCTTTAATCAATTCTAGCCCTTTAAGGATTCTCCAAAGTTCTGCCTTAAGGCTGGTAGCTATACCAATATTACCCACAAAACCAACACTCCAAGCTCCTGGTCATTTCGAAGAAGTCCACCATAGCCAGCTGCCCCTGGGAAGTCTTTTGCACTCCCATCAACATTCATCTTGAATGAACCTGCACAAGGAAATGACCAGCTGATTAGTTTGGGTATTTTAGGTGGATGTTCAAGACTACTATGCATAGCTTCCCAAATATCATTAGCATGAATAGTGATATTCCTAATTAGATCCCTATCATAGCTACCAAGATTATGGAGCACTTCTTTATTTCTCTCCTTCCATGTATGCCAGATGACAGAACAAAATAGAATCCCCCAAGGAACCCTAGAGTGAATCTTAAGGCTGCTCCCCTTCAAATTCCCACCCAACCATAAGGAAAGGGAAAGATTATCCTCTTGATGGTAATCTAGGGGGCTGATAAACCTTAGCCAAATGGCTTTGCTTTTAGGGCAGTTTTTTAGAATATGTAAGGTATCCTCAGTTGGGTGAGAACATTTCTCACAGGCAGCAGATTCAACAATAAATCTAGCATGTCTGAGTTTGTTAGACAAAAGTCTATCCTGAATAGCAAGCCAAATGAAGCCCTTTAATTTTTGGGGGATGTTAAGCTTCCAAATCCAATCCAAGTTAGGATTGATCCCCTGAATAGATTGGTCCATGATATAGTCATAGGCAGATTTAATAGTGAACTCACCATTATTGGAGTGGTCCTAGACAACAGTGTTAGGAATAACAGAGAATTTAGGGATATAAGTTCTCTTTATAGAATCTTTAAGTTGAGGAGTTAGGGCCTGGTTAATTCTACTAAGATCCCAATTATGATTCTCATCAATGAAATCATTCACATAGCTGCGGTCATTGTGGTTTTCACCAATTATAGTGGCATTAATGCTTTGATTTTCACACCACCAGTCATTCCAAAAGGAAATCTTAGTACCATCACCAACACTCCATTTGGAGCTTCTAGAGATGATGTCCCTAGTTTTGATAATACTCCTCCAAGTGTGGGAAGCTCTCCTTTGGTTAGTCCAACTCTTAAAGTCAAAATTCTTCAAATATTTATCTTGCAACACATATGACCAAAGGGAACTCCCAATATGGAGGACATTCCATCCAAGTTTAGAGAGAAAAGCAAGATTGTTCTCTTTGGCTTTTTTAATGCCTAAACCCTCATTTCTCTTACTTTGACACACTCTATCCCAGTTATCAAGATGGACCTTTCTCTTCTCAATAGTAGTTCCCCAAAGAAAATTCCTATTTATCCTGTCAAGCCTATCACATATAGAATCAGGTAAAGCATTGGTCTGCATCATGTAATTAGGAATAGTAGAAGTAACAGCTTTGATAAAGGTAGCTCTGCCAGCCATTGATAGCATCTTAGTTTTCCAGCCAGCTAACCTACTTTGAACTTTCTCAACAATGTCATTGAAGCTACTCTTGGACACTCTAGAGTGGGAAAGAGGAACTCCAAGATATTTACCAAGGTCATTAGTTAGGGGGATGCCACACCTAGAACTAATAGCTTGAGCTCTAATTCTAGGGACATTGGGAGAGACAAAGAGCTTTGATTTTTGGAAATTAATATTGAGCCCTGAAAGATCACAAAACTCCTTCATAACATCATTCAAAATATCACAGCAAGAGTCATTAGCTTTAGAGAAAAGTATTAGATCATCAACAAAAAATAGATGAGAGAACCACATACCATTCTTAGAAGCTTTGAGCCATTTCCAATCTCTGCTTTCCATCTTGCCGTTAATCATGCAAGAAAGTCTATCCATACATAACACAAAAAGATAAGGGGCGAGGGGATCACCTTGCCTCAAACCCCTCCCTGGATTAAATGAGGGAAATTAAATGGGTTATTTTTTATTCGCTCTCCACATGGACTATCATAGAAGGAAAACCAGCGATATCGATGAGCAATTCTAGGCCATTGCTTTCTTCTTTTTAACAACCCGTTGTTAAATTTTTTTTTTTCTCTCTCTCTTCATTGGTTTTGTAATAATCTGTAAAATTTTGGATTCTGTCTCTATGCAACATTCTGAAGTTATTTCCTTCAGTAAGGGAATACGAGTGCTTTTTGGTTGGGATTAACAGATGATTTTCTTATTTTTCTCTTTAACATAAACGGAAGAAACTAGAGCTCTAGCCATAGCTTACATAGCTTTCTGCTACATGGGCCTTTACAAACAACTGGCAGCTATGTTGACAAATGAATGTACCCTCTACATCAGTATCAGCTTCTCCTTTCCTTATCTCTTTCTGCATTCTAGATGGAAAAAAAAAAAATGCCTAAAGAAGATAACCAGATATTAACCGGAAATTATGTACAACTACCTTTATCCTTTAACCACAAACCAAGTTATGTTGCAAGCTTGGTTTTTTTAAGCTTAGCATATGCTGTCAAATTGTGTTGCTTTGCGACAGATTTGAGTTCAGGTAATGACAAATCCTCTAAACCCAAGGCACTTGGTGCTGGACAAGGCAGTGTAGGATAGGGAGGCGATTTTGGAGTCTCGTTGTCAGGATCACCACCTAAGGAGCACTTAGCAATGCACGGACTTTCCTCGCTTGTACCTTCAGCTGTACGTTGCACAATTTTGCTAGGCTAATCTGCAGGCTCATTAACACTTTAGTTGCCCCAAGGTGTGGTGAAGTTTGACACTTTCTTTTCTTTTCAGAGTGTGAAGCTGAATCTACATTGTCATCTGGAGCAACACCTTGTTCATTGACCACGCGCATGTCTGACTTAGTTTTCTGATTCTGCTGATGCTCTCCCATAACCCTCTGCTTTTGTGCCTTTCTGGAGGAGTTTGAATTGGACTCTTTGTCGTTAGCAGCTAAGTTAGCATTTCGGTTTTGATATATCTTTGGCTGTTGCTTGGTCATATGTTCTCTTCTGCGATCTAGCAACTTAAAAGGTGAGTCTGCTGCATTCTGTTCAGTATCAGTAAGACCAGCTTCTTGACACTTCAATCTCCATTGAGTTTTTGTTCTCTTCTTTTCTGTCTTCAATGATGAGAGTGGAGGATTGGTCTAGTTGGTCTGAGCAGAATCTGGGCCTTCGCTTAGTTTTGGGTTCCCATCGGACTCTTCAGACACATCTTTTAAAGCACTGGAACTGAACGCTGCTATTTGATATGCAGGCTGGCAGAAACTTGCAAATAAACCATCTAAAATGAAGTGAACTCTGATAGTTTAAAAACATCTTATCCTCCTAGCTAGGTAAATTCAGATTGTGAAAATCATCATTTCTCCGAATCTACTAGTGTTACAGTGTAAATCATGTGGAGGGCCCATTAACTCTTAGGTGTGTTGTGCTTTATTTGCGAACCATGATTACAGATTAGAAACTTAATTTGTTCTACTACTAAAAGATGGAAAGAAAAAGCTCACATAAACCAATAAAGAATAGAAATCTCATGAGTTTCATGAATTTAATACTTCTTGTAAACTGGAGTTGAATATTCAATCCATGCCACGGTGGATGTGATCCATTGAAGCCAAGTTTTGCTAAAGATTAAACCTGACGATTGTAATTTGTGAAACAACATGAGCACATGAATTAAAGCACTACAAAAAGCTGTTTGTACCGAAATATTTAATTCCTTTCCTCCAAGCTGCAAAGGTGATTTTAAGCTTACCCTTTTGTCAGTAAAATTGTGTTCTTCGACTTCTTCCCGCCCATTAACTTTTGAATCAATCCCGCTCTATTTGTTCTTCCCTTTGGGACCAATTGCGTGTTTTGAAGCATCTCCGCTGTAAGCACTTGCAGGCTGTTCAATGTCGAAGAGAAGATTAGTTTAATGCAAGAAGAAGGAAGAATGTGAGCTGGAGTTAAAAGCATATGATTTCAGAGTTGGAAGTCAGTGTCTACTAACAAGAGACTGCTTCTCTAGAGCTGTGACCCTCTAAAGCAAATCTTTCCTATGTACCAATCTATATTCAAGGGGAGGGATAAGGTGCTTGTACCCTAACTGTTCTTGTAAGACTTATTCCCTTCCGCGCAGGCTTCAATGTTGAATTCAGAACTCTACTTCTCTCCTTTGAAGCGGAATTGTGATTTTTGAGTCCATCCTTTCCGCTAATTTTCAAATAATCCAAAGAAAGCAGCATATCTATGGCAAGGATAAGTAAGATATGGTCGGTGTGTCCTCACAGCTAGAGCATGTTATATGTCTATCAATTACTTAATCTAAATGTTCGAAACAAGGGTTTCTATTCCGACAGTTGTAAAGGAGAATATGGATACCTTGCCCTTTTCTGCTAGATCCTCTTTTCAGGTTTCAAAGATAAATGTTCTTTTGGAACAACAGTGTTGTCAGGCTGTTCATTCTTGATAATTAAATGAATGGACGCACTATATCAGTAAGGTCGCTTTTATCGGAATGTAACCGTAAATTATAACCCAGAGAGTAAATTGAATAATGCAGACATATCAAGTTTTCAGACATATCAAGTTTTCCAACACCCGTTCTCATGTGTAACCCCGTCATGCATCCCCCAACTTGTGTTTTGATACTATGTTAGAACACCACTAGTCTCAAAAGTTTAAATTGCTAGGAAAGCGGCCCAACAATGTATATCAAACTCTCTAACACCCTCACAACCTTATCTTGCATGTGGAGATGCAAACAGTACATAAAGAGAAACATAATCCAAATAGAGAGACTTGAACTCAATAACTTCCTCAACTTGAACTCTAATACCATGTTGGAGCACCATTAGTCCCACAAACTTAAGTTGTTAAGAAAGGGGTCCAACAATACATACTAATCTCTCCTACAGTTCATATAATAAGCAACAAGTTGTGGTTGATGGAAAAACATATTTTTAGCAAAAACAAAAAGTCGAAAAGGATAGATTGGAATAATGAGTAAAGCTGCAGATCAATATGTTTATTACAAAGTTTTTCATACTAGGATAATTTTTTTCTTTCTTTAGAAGAAGTTGAGAAAAAGTAGTGTTGCTTCCAAATGAATATGTCAAATATATGAGTCTAATTTTCATAAGAGAATATTGACAGATTTCTTCTTCTCTATTTTTTTTTTCCTTCTATTAACTCGGGCAGCTCCAAGATCCTGTCACAGGGAGCACTAAAAATGTCACAGCTGCAGGGATTATTGTTACCATCCGATTCACAGGAAATGTTAGCATTTCCAAATTCTCAAGCTCACATCAAATTGAACATCGACAACTTTTATCTTTTAGTTTAATTAAACTAATATGAAGCCCAAACACCAAAAACAACCCACTCCTACTTATTTATATTATCTCTCTCTCTCTCTCTCTCTCTCTCTCTCTCTCTCTCTCTCTCTCTCTCTCTTTTTGATAGGCAAACAGGGATGGGTAATTGAACATATTGCTGAAGCTTCATAAGAATTAAAACCAATCATATGATATTACCACCAACATACCTTACCAGCTAAGCCGTCTGGCATCTTCAGCCAATAAGTTACTTTTCTATTTCAGATTCAGTAGCAAGACTAAAAGTCTTTATATACTGTGATCTAGTACAATAGAGCATACTCCTAAAATTAGAAGGAACAATTAATCTAGAAATAAAAAGAAAAGAAAAGAATCGAACATGAAGAGTTCCACAAAGTATTATGTGGTGCCTATATACCAGTTTGAAAAGTGTGGAAAACTCTCTCTCTCTCAATAGGTGATTACATCTATATTCTCTTTGGACGCACACAAACAAATGCAAGGCAGCAGAACAGTGTGTTAACCAAAGAATCTAAAGGTTCAAGCCCAAGACAGCTTTTCCAATTTTAAGCTTCCAATTTCAACTAGCAAAATGAACTCTTATCAATTGAAAAAAAAAAAAAAAATCAATGAGGAATAAGCTGCCAGATCCTTAACTGGTTCTTGATGATTTCTCCTATTCAGTGCAGTCTTCATAGATGATTTCCAGTTCATACAGTCATCCGCTGGAGTCAAACCAGATTTATGTGGTTCCAGTTTGTTATTGCTTACTGAATCCAATTTGCTTGATATTTTCTTCTCATTAGGGAGGCCAGCTGAAGTAGTTGAAGAATCCAGGCTGGAACCTTTGGCAATAGAACTTGCATGCTGTTCATTACAGAAGAAAAGTCATTTCAAAGAATTAAATCAAGTAATTGAGGGAAGAGGTAATTTCTCATATAAATACAGCAAAGGCATGAATTTAACTTGATCATTTATTTGTGTGCTAGTATCACCAATAGATAAGTGCAAAGGTGCAGACAACAGCAACAAGACTGTGGTAACAGAGGGAAGTATAATCGTGCATAGAATAACATATGCATCTGAAGATCAGACATAGGGTTTCAGTATGTCTAATCTGCGATTGAAAGACTTTTTTTTTGGGGAAAAGTTTGGTGAAGATTATGGTTTTTATTTTCTCAACGTCCTCCCATTTCAACAGAAACAGAAATTTAGAAATGTGCAATCACCTGAAAATTTGCCAATCCTTAATTACCGGATTAACTATATTTGGTGTTAGTCTAATTTATGGTAACCTTTTTCTCCATTCCAGCCATCACAAATTTATCCTGTAAAACTAATACTGAAGTGCCTAGAATCAAACTTCAAAATATGCTTTAAATGAATCACTGTAGAAGTAAAATACAACATAAATCGTACAAATCTTAAATTTAAGAACTGTATTGGCTGTTATAAAATATCTGTGTTTTAAATAAGATGTAAATGTGCATTATGTATTTCTGGTGATTAAGAATTTCTATGGACGTTTATATTTTGGTTCATTCATAAGGGAGCAAAACCACCTTAAGAGCTGATGGGAATTATGTTTAAAAGTATTCGTATGTATTGAGATAAACTTAACCAGCTGCTTATGCAGAAGATATATGAGCACCAAATATTTTAGTAATCAAATAAGAAAGAAAGAAAAGGAAACAATGATCTATATCTGAGGCAGGCATTTTGGCATGAAGACAAATATTTGTAGTTGAAATGTCAGCAGGCCAAATCATTTCGTGCAAAAAGTAAAATCCATGGTTGGTTCCACTTGAATATCTTTTATCTTTCAGTCCAAATTGGCAGAAGAATCATTTAATAATACAAAACAAAGCATTAAGCAATAGAGCACCAAGCACCTTAACAGTTACTGGAGAGCTTGTTTTCCTTTCCCGAGACTTCAAAGATGAATTGAAGATCACACGTCTTTGGGCAGGAGTAATACTGGCCTCTTTGACTTCCTCCTTTCTAATGTTCTCTGAAACAGAGTTGCTCAACTTTTTCTTCTCCACCATAAGATCAGTTTCATGTTGCAGACCAGCTGAGCTTGATTCTTTGACACTAACGTTGACAAACTATCCATTTGCAATGGAAGAAATAAAGACATCATCAAGCATTCTATTCTCGATAAATTCTTCCACAATATAACTTGTACCAGATTCGAGTACTTATCTAAGCTGGATAAACAGAAGGCAATATTTGTCCTCGTGCTCAAAGATTTCAAACACCAAAAAATATTCAATACAGAAGTCAAGAACAATTCAAGACAAATTACAGCAACTGCTTTGAGGTGTAACTTATTCCAAGTTAAGAGGGTGAATAAGAACGGGTGGATATTTAAATTGTTGCCACTCTAATTCACACGTCTGCATGGAGGTGAGAGGTCATAAGAGCTACTTGTTTCACCCTCTCTCAGTTAGATAAAACCCTTTCTGAACATAGGTCCATGCATGGAAGAAGTGGTCCACGTGCTTACTGCCATTCTATACTCCTCCATTGCCTTTATTCTAACCATTTGTGTGCTTCACCACCGGTGGCATTCCTAAACCTCCTGTGTCCTGTTATCGCATGACCATCAAGTACTCATGCTCAACTTTCACTCGGCTGATTATCTATCACAGGGGATTACAACAAAATGTTAACACCACCAGGCCTGCCTCAAACAATGCTATATTCTTCTCCAGTGACAGATTATGGATTATGCGCCATGCTTACTAAATCATATATCCAGTATGAGCTGCCATAATCTTTATCATGTAAGACAGTCCCTCAGGAAACAAAACTTACAAGAAGAGGGAATGACATTATATTAATGACTTGACTCCAACCCATTATCTTACTTTATCCTTGGCACAATTCGAACCACTAAAGTTTGTAAACTATCGCACTTTGGGTACGATAGTGAAACCCTAACTTATAAATGTTCTCCAGGAGGAATTAGGACCTGATACAACAGGCCAACCACTTACAAGTTACAAGCCCAGCTTCAAATGCTGAACTTACTTTTCTAAACCTTTTCCCCAAGAGTTTCCACTCAATTAAACAAACTATTCAACTATTTTTCTGATTGGTGAACCACTTTGCCAAAGACACATAAATCCTTCAGAGCTCCTCCAAAGGTTTAGATGGTGATGGCTCCATCGTTGGATATCCAATGATAACCTTTTCTTTGATTTGCTGCTTTTGTTTTTGAATATACCCTGCATCTTCTCAACATTGTCCCTTTCCCTTTGTTTTCTTTTAAGAAGAATTTTACTTTATCAGGGGACAAAGAAGGGGAGAGACTGCTTATGCATAACATCAACCTTATGAAATTTTTGCATGGTAGAGTAGAAAAATCTGATTAGCGGGAAGGAAAATGTGAAAGCTTCAAGGCTCAAACCTGCTCATCTTTCTGCTGAAAGTAATTCTCAATTAGAGCCTTTACAATTTCATGCATTCTCTCAGCCAGTTCTCTATGCACTAGTAAACAAACACCAAAATCATGCTCATCTTGTATATTGGTATTCTTCAAGCTCTGTATTGAAACGTCAAGACAGTGAATTTTTTCTCTCAAAGCAGCAGAACATACTTCAGACCATGCTTCATCAGCCCAGGCTAGTTGGCTTTGAAGTGTGATTAGATCTTCTTCAAGTTCAAGAATTTTGGTATTTGCTTCTGTTAGCAATACCCGTAGCACTTGGATACAAGATATCTCATTCAAAGCATTTTCTTCTATCACATCTACAAAAGGAAAGTGAATAGTTAAAAGACGGGGAGCATACATTAGCCATAATAAGGAAACTAACCAACCAGGGTTGCAAAATTCAAAAGCTAAGGGACATCAAATTACCAAGCCTATAACCAAAGTAAAAATCACATTGCTATTCATGTCCCATATAAATGTGTTCTCGTGTAACTGTAAACAATGATTTTAATCAACTACTAGATTTCTTGATTGAAAAAGAAAAAAATATCTCTATGCATCTATTCTTAGTGTTAAGTTTTTGTACACTTTCTTTTAGTTGATAAAAAATGGTCAAATCAAATCATTGCTAACAAAAGCAAGGAACAAGACATTCTATTAGAGAACAAGATTGGGAAACCTTGATCATATGTTTGATCCCAAACAGCCCAATCCATGGCTCGGAAAGCTGTATCCTGAAATGCAAATAATAACAACATTATAATTCTTCACAAGATCAAGAGAAAATGAAGATGGTAAGACACTAAAGTCTGTTGACAGTGAAAAACGAATGAATCAGCTTCATGTATCCGAAAGAAAAAAGAAAAAAAAAATGAATTAGAGTATATCTATATTTGTGGATTCATCAATTTTGGAAGATGAGGTGTATGTAGAAGAGGTTAACAAGAATATTGAACATTGTATATGGATACAGGAAGTTGGACAAAATTATCAACATTATCAATTTTGATCATCTTAGTCAAGGGTTTATAACCTAGACTAATCATGTTTCACAACCAGAGATCTCAAGGTCAACATACACAGCAATCCACAATAATTTAGGGAAAAAAAATATTTAGAAAGTATCCTACGAGAGACCTGAATATAGGATGGTGGTTCTTAATGCACAAAACAAGTCAGTTTCTCCTGTCTGCGATGTCTTACATGTCAGCCGGGCTTTTATTTTATATTGTCATCTACTCATCAACACTAAAAAAAAAAAAAAAAAAAAAAAAAAAAAAAAAATAGAGAAGAGAAGACTGCAAAGTGTAAACCTTAAAAGCTGAAACTGGTTATCCTTATAAAGTACTAACCAAAGGATGCACCAAGAATGCTTCATTCTCTGACTCATGCAGAATAAGTTCATAACTGATAATGAAACATATTAACTTTGATTCAGTTAAGACTCCACTGCATAAGATTCTTATGAGGCTTTCACAGGTATTGACATAGATACCTCTATAAAATGAACCATCATACCTTTTTCTTTCCCCTTGCACACTGTGATAGTCATGCTTTACTTTCTTCTTGTTCCTGACTTATGCAATACTTTTTAAGCCATCATATAGGATATTTGACCAACACAGACTAATTTCGATATTCATGATGAGGTGTCCAGTTATATTTGGAACAGCCTTAATGTCCATTAAAAGAAGGGGGGGGGGGGGGGGGGTTGCAATCACTGTCACTGCAGAATTTTCAGTAAATAATAGGATAATGAACCTATTTACAGAAACTTGCTAAGAAAATTTCTGCTAGCAACTTTCTCTTAAAGGATGAATTTAAGAAGGAAAAGAGATAAAATATTGTAGTAGTAACAAGTAATCAAATAGTCAATTTTTAATGTTATATGCAGCTGACAAGAAAACAGAGGAAAAGAAAAGAAAAGTCCTATTAACTCACAGCAAATGTATCATAATTCTTGATTCCTAAGATGGTAGATACGAAGAATGTATGTTAGATCCTTTTAGAATGTTGAGGTTCACACTGTAACTACCGTATGAAGTCTGTCAGCTTTCAGTTAAATTGTCTAAACTTAAGAACTAAAACCAAAATTTTCCCAACAAATGAGCATGCTGAAGAAGGAAAAAGGAAATACAACTAACCAACTAATGCAACTGTGCAATAAAATTTTGCAGGATACCGTGTTTACTCTTAAAATCTTGAGCTCTGCAGGGTTAACATTGTGAAGTCAATGTTAACACCCTGAAATGTATTATAAGAACATTATGCAAATAACTTGTAAAAGATTACAAAAATAGTTCAAACCACATAGAAACGTAGAAAATACTACTTACAATAGTAAGAAAAAGATTAGGGTCTAAGCATTCCATGGAAACTGAATGGCTTAATTTTATTTTAGCATTAAATTGGAAGCTATAATCCATCACCTAAAGGGATCACTAAACAAAATGGACCCATCAGCACAACTGATGCTGCTGGAGAAATGACACTTTTCAATATTCTACATAATTACTGTCATCCCCTTTAGTTACCGCCCTTGTAATCATGAATTAGCATGTAAAATTTGAGACAAAAAACACAAGAAAATGATTCCGTTTCTGCTAAATATCCACATGCAAACAAATTCAATTCCCATGTCTTCTGAAGCCATGATTGCAACACAGTTACAGCATTTTTCTATTTCTTGAAATTTTTTTTAAGCTATAGATATTGTATAACACGACATATCTTCACATATGTAGTCCAAGACTTGTGAATTGAATTCCAATTTTCCCATCAAATTATCATGCTCAAGAAGAAATTCAAAATATCACTTCTCATTGGTTACACAAACTTAACTTTGACACCCTCAACATAGCATTAGTCAATGATTATGCAAAATTTGGCCAAACATTCAGGAAAATTGAAAATAATCTGAAAGTTAAGAACAATTACAAGGTTAGATCACATATGGGTGTCATGTTGCCTTTGCATTTTACAGAGCAACTGAAGCAAAAAATTCTTTATCCAGAATAGTGAAATTGCAGATATCTTTTCAATTATTGTTTACCATTTCTCAAATGACTCACACTTGTAAGAACTGCACACAAAGGAATTACCTCCATAAAACAATTTGATTTCCAACGATCATCTGAACACACGCTCACTTAACAAATACTTAAAGGAAAAAAAAAACCTTAAATTAAGATATACTAAGAGTATTCCTAAATAATCCCACAAAATCAAAATTGAAAGGAAAAAGAAATAGAACAAGAAGAACATAAAAGGTCCAATTTCGAATGAAGATCTGAACCGAATTGCAATAATTGTTTCTCAATACTTGAACAAGCAATTTACAAACAATCATGAGCATCTACGTGAACACATACAAGCATGCATATGCGTATATATATATATATGTATATATAAATCACAAATAAACACTTAATGAATCATTCAAGTTATGTTGATTCAAGAAGCCAAGTTGGCAAAGGAAGCTATCAAAAGAACCAAAACAGAGAGATTAAATTGAAGAAACGTAGCTGAAAGTGTTGAACAAAGAGGTAAAACGAAAAAATTTGGACGAAATTCTACCAGAACGAGGGAGCATTAAGAATCCATGAAGTCTATCTGCTTCTCAACAGAGAACGATCGAGGAGGAAATAAGAAAATGCAGCTTTCTCGAGAAACAAACAGAACAGAACAGAACAGAAAACAGCCAAAGGTCGTGATATATATATATATATACCTGAAATTCTTCTGCCACAAAAAAAAATATACCTGAAGTTAGAGAGAAAGAGAGAGAGCTGTGAGCAGAGAGCCAGTGAGGTTTTTGATGAGACGAGGTTTTTAGAGAGAGAGTTAGAGAGAGAAAAGGGCATTATTACGTACGCGACTGACAAGCGATGCGTGTGCAACTGGATGAAAGCATATTAATCTATTTTTATAAATGACTAAATTATTAAAATTATTGTAGGCGTCATACATGCCATAATATATATAGATAAACAAATTGATTTGCTAAAATTTAATAAAAACAAAATAAAAAATTAATAAATATTATTCAAATACTACAAAGAATAAGATTAGCATGAATCTCAAAAAATAAATCATTTGTCAATCATGAAACTAAACAAACTTTCATCTCCACAAGATGTGATATGCTTCCATTGAATGACCAATTGATACATATTTATTAAAATTGTTTTGCAGCTTTTCTTGTCAAAGATTTAAAATAACATGAAAATATGTGTAATTATTAATTTTGATAATTTATATGTATATATATTTATATCTCTGTAAATAAATTAGCTCATAATAATTTTGCATATATCTTTATAAGTTTTTAATTTTTCTCTTTTTCGTTGATTGTAGAACTGAGTAATAATTTTGTACATCAAATCAAATATTGTTTTGATAAATAAGAAAGTGAGATTATAATTGAAAATAGAAAGATTATGCATAAGCCTAAAATATAAAATCATAGAGAACTTTAATTACCACTTTTATGTCTTTATTGCCTTCATACCGTAGGTTTCCACTGTTATTAAAGTTATGATGAAATAGTTGTAATTAGTTTATGATGTGAATATAAATGTGCATATATTTATATATATATAAACATTCAAATTTATCTCAAATTTAAACTTATAAATATTGTACCGAAATGATGTATCTTTATCTTATTGATGATGTCGAAAATTCATTCCTATAGTTCAGTTATCTCGAAAATGTTAAAATTAATAATTAACAAAAATTAAAAAAAAAAGTAATGCATGCCTCCATCAAATCATACTCAATTTTAAATATAATAGAATTCTTGTTAAAAATAAAAAATAAATTTATGTCTGTACTATAAGACATCTAAAATGTAATGTTGTTAATGAGTTGTCATACTTAAACTTACAGAGAAATATAAAATTTAACATTGTCAATAATTTATCTTACCCAACCTTTTTTTTGTGCATTGAACTTTCGTAAGATTAGCTTTCATAGCCAAGTTTTATTAGTTCTAATTGAGGACCCCAACTGAGACCATAAACAGAGAACTATTTTATATGTATTAATTATTAAAATACAAATGTGATTATAAGATTCACAAAAAATATGTATATATATTTTACCATATTTATTACTACAATATTGGGTAGAAGGCAATGAAAAATTAGGAGACTTACCTACTTTGTAACTTTAGGTTCACTGAGATAATCTTGCTTATTTTTAAATTTATCTCAAGTATCTAGTTATTTAAAATTTTCAAGTATAGCTACATCATTAAAGAACACGTTAGTAAAAAAAAGTTTAACAATAGTTAAATAAATAAACTTACTATACATGATGTTTACAATTCTTTGTCTTGGTAATTATAAAATATACATTTGTTATTCTCTAAAATGAGCGATAGGTATAAACATGCAAAGTAAATACAAACAGAAATGTAGAGAAGAAGTGATGATGATAATTAAACATAGTGCAAAATATTTATATATGAAATTAAATACATGAAGCCATCTCAAGTGGATGGCAATAAGATATCCTTGCATATTACATTTTCTGTGTACACACCTTCATGTCCATCAATTAATCTCTTTTTAACCAGAATATTTGTTGTATATTGTGATGTTCTTCTCGATAATGCCACATACAGTTATCTAAGATTGAATACATGTTCTGAAAGAAAAATACTAACATGTAGAATTGTTTGTCCCTAGGCCTTGTTGATTGTTAAGGCAAAACTTAGACGAACTGAAAACTGTGTCCAAGTCATCTCAAATGGTAGTTTTATATCCTCAGGGGTCTTTAAAGGGATTCGATGAAAAAAAGCTCTGGTACCCTTGAAATGGCCTGACAATATCTCAGCATCTATAAAGTTCTTTCCCAAATCATAACAAAGTAGTCTCATGCCATTACACAAACTGTTGCTTAAATCAAGATTTTTTAAAAGCATAATTAATGCACCCACCTTCAATCTTAATTCATGCGAGGTTAATCCTCCAGGCGCAATAGAATTCAAGAATTCTTGTTGATACAAATTCTGAATGTCATTTTCTATTTTATCAAATGAGAGATAAACTATTTCTTGTCATTTAAATTTTTGAATCACCTTATTGTTTAAATAATCAACATCTTTATTTCAAGAAGTTATCAAACCTCTGCAAACCATATATACGCTATCAGTGGAATGGATAACCATGTTAGGATAGACCTTTTCAATCAGTTTATCAAGTGAGTTGTGATATTCCCATGGTATAACCGTTGATGTTGGAATCTGAATCATATCATCGGAAAGGATGGGCTCATTTCCATCACCCAAATGAAGTAAAAAATTTGAAAATTCTTGATCATTTATAAACCTCATATTTTGTTTTAAGCGAAGAACTTGAATGTTTTTCCACAAAGGTGACTTAGCAATGCATGCATCAATTGTTTCTGCCTTTGTGGCCTTAAGCACAACAGAAAGTATTTATTGAAAATCACTACCAAAAATCATAACCTTTCCTCTAAATGGAAATTCTAGACCCATGATATCTTTTAAAGTCCGATCCACTGCTATGAATGCGTACCAATGAGTCATCGTTGCTTCATCCCATAAAATTACTGTTGTTCGTCGTATCAGTTCAGTCAAATGAGATTGCTTGCTAATTGCACAAACCAAAGATGCATATGAATTTAGGGGAATCTTAAATCTTGCATGTGCAGTTCTTCCACAAAGTAAAATGGTAGCTGCTATACTTGATGTTGTTGTCGCTATAACAATATGACCCTGACTTCTCAATGATGCTAATACAACATGATACAAATAAGTTTTTCTTGTACTTCCAGGGCCATCAACAAAAAAAGTTACAATTTTGTTACGTTCAATGGCCCTCATAATTGTGGTATATGCAAAAGATTAATCAATATTCAATGTAGCTATTAAATTCAAGTCTTCTGAAGGAATGGACACAAAAAGCTCATCTCGTATTAGCTTCGAAATTTCTGAATTTTCATCAAAATCTATGGAAAAACTTGGAAAATCATATTCAGATGTGCTTCTATTATGTTGTAACAGCAAAGCATTCAAATCCTGCAACAATTTATTCATAAGACAGACATTATTTGTGAAAGATGAAGTAGGGTAATCTTCAACCATATACTGATAGAATTCATCCCACAAATTCTAAATACTCGTTGGCTTATAATAAATCAATGTAGTTGCAAACATTCGTCTAAGAGCAGATGACATGTGAGTTGTTGACGCCTCAGATAGAGATTCTCAAATACTATAATCAAAATCCAATTAGCCGTGTTTTTCGGCTACTTGCTTGAATGTTGGGTACTCAATTCCATCAACAGTTAAGAGAGCTTCAAAAGAATTAGGGCCCCTTACAAGATTTAATAAAATTCTCAAGTAATATCTATCCCTTTCATAAGGTGAAACTGTGTAAATCCTACCAATAACTTTATGATGAGTTACGCTCTATTCCCAAACTTTTGAATCCTCGAGCCATCTAAAATTTATGGGAACTCTCGATATAAATAGCGGTTGGCTCTAGTATTCGCAACATTAGTTTAAAAAAATTCAGTTAACATTATCCTTGTACACCGGTCATTAAACAAAGTGTCTGAGATATTTTGGTAGTGATAAAATTTGACCTGTTGTCGATTTGGTAGGTGGATCTGTAGACGCTTCACCGATGGATACATTCAGCTCATCAGAATGAATATCTTCGATAACGCCTCTGGAGCACAAACTCGTTTCACATCAATAAACTGATGTATTTCATCATAATTAGGGACTTGATGAACTTCAATTGATATTCGATCAGGATCCTTGTAAACATATTTATATAAATACTTCACACTTATAATATTGTTACATATTTCTACATTGATATGACAATCATACTTCAGAAGGAGCCATGAGTTGTATGGAATGACTTAGCTGTTATCAACTTGTATTTGTGCATTATTGTGGGAATAAACAGACCCTCCTTCTTGTCTTCGATAGATTGGATACGAATCATTTTCCATAGTGATAACAGTAAAAAATGGTTTAGGATAATTTCTTTTATATCTCCTATTTTTCATGCAGGGGCATCGCTCATTATACATACCACAAGCAGCATGAATCATATGAGTAAGAACATCATTATGAAGTTCAAGCTCTTCTTCTTTGTTTGGAATTTCTGCTCTTACTATGTGATCATAATCATTTGGAGTGCATAGCTTATCATTCTCATCCAAAATAAGTATGATGTGCATGTGTGGAAAACCTCATTTTTTGTACTCAATTACATACACGTAGCTTTGCCCAGAACATGTTCGACAAAAATGTCACTTTTAAACTCTTCAAATTTGGATCAAAACACTCTAGTAAGTAGGTCAGAATAATCATGAGGAGCTTGTATAGGTAATAACGCATTTTGAATTTCCTTCCAATTGAGATTGCATGTCATCGTAAGGAAAAGATTATGTTTACCATACTTCTGGACTAAAGTCATTGTATCTTGATATCGTTGGTACATAACACGTGGACTACCAACAAACGATGATGACAATATGGTTTTTCGTCCCACATCACCTATTCAATATTGGCTACAATAACATTAGTATTTTGTATACAAAAATAAGAGTTACAGTATTAATTTTTTCCTAAACATAGTGGACAATTCATACCTACAAAATTGTTGCTTGTATTTAAGGAATCTTAGAGCCCAACATACAATTATGCTCAAATGTAATTTTGGTATTCTAGTAACCATCTAAGTTTGTGAGACTCAATCTTGATAAAATTATTAACTGCAAATTGTTGCAGAAGACATCCCCCCTGAAGAAGAGTGGATTCATGATTATGTTGAATCTAAACATATGTATATTAATAACCAATAAGTTCAATGTGAATTGTCAAAAAAAAAAAAGAAAAATTCAATATTAATTGAAACTAATATACTTCACCGACAACATATACGCATAGTAGTCATGACATGTCACCTTGGTTCCAGTATCATTGCGGCTATTTACATCCCATCTATAAGTACCATAAGGTAACAGTAAGGGATATTGCAATGGATCATAGAAATCAACAACATCTTATATATTGATAAGCTGACAGCTAATAGATTAAACAATAATATAATAATATCTCTTCCTTTCATATTTGCAGCTTCATCTCCACCAACTATAATTGTAGCAACTTGAGAAGCAGTAAGAAGAGTGTATTGATGTTGATCAGATGATTGGTCTCTAATGATAAGATTAAAGTTTTGAACATTCGTACGTTGTGCTATTTGACAAAACATATTCACAAATGGGTTATTGACATCGAATATATGCTTTATCTTTACAATCAATTGCCTTTGTAGTCCATCATTTTCTAACGTTTGATTTTCGACTTCATGATCAGTGTCATATATGTAAAACTACAAATATCGAGATCTTTCACTTGCGTTGGGTAACAAACTGCCGATCTTATGGTAAATTGCACCTTGTGCACGAAAAATGTACATGCCCATTGTTCTCCCAGCTAGATGTTCATCAACATGTACTCCTGTTGAAGTGAAAGAAAACATATGATTCTAGGCTCGAATGTTTTGTATGAAATGCCGGCCTTGTGTAGTTTGCTCTAAGAGAAGATCAACCATCGTGGTTGGAGATGAAATTAGAGGCAATCGAGTCCTTCCATTTTTACAACACATGTCGTACGATTCATGAAAGAATAATCATGCTTGGCAATGTGGACATGTTCTGGGTGTTGGTAGTTAGAATCTTGGTATTCCTTGGTGCTCATAAAAATCTCTTTCACAATTGTAATGTCTTTTATTTCCATATGATTGAACATCGCCGACTACTTGTATGTCGATTGATTGGCCACCCATGTAATCAGTTTCATTTTCATCTTTTATATAAATATAAGTAATTTATAATCAGTATTCTATGTTATCTCTCAATGTAATTTTTTTATACTTCAAAATTTTTCTGTATATGCCTGTAAAATATAAACTATTTTTTGATTTCAAGGGTATATAAGTAAAGAAAGAACTTATACAATATCCTTGAAGGTAATACAAAGGTTGAACCCTTGAATTAATTTACAAAGGTTAGACTTGTCGCGCCTAGATTTTTTGCACTTGAGGAATACACACACAAGCGGAAAAAATACTGTATTTTCTCGTTAGAACTCACCCTTCTAGAAGAATGAGTGCGACTAGGTTTAAATTGAAAATAGATTTGAATAAAGGGCTTTTGGAAAACATTTGGAGTCGCCACCTAACTTGATTAAGGTGAGTTAGGTCACCTAAAAACTAAGCATAATTCGAAAATTACACTTAGGGTTTTGGAAAACGATTTTAAAAATATCTCCTCAAGAGAGGGTTTTTAAGAAAAACAGCTTGTTTGGCAACCTTTGAAAAACATTTAGCCATTTTTTTGAAAAATAACTCCGTTTTTGGTCTTTGAAATCAACGATCTAGGTTCGGAGGTTGGTTACGTGTAGGGAAGACGCACTAAGCCATCACCCTACCCCGCCCTTGCAGTACCTACATGTCAATCTACCCTAGATTCACCTATGAGAGTCTTTAACTAACTAATGTTCAATCCTATCCACTTTATAAAACAATGTTTAAAAAAAAAAAATATGATGCATGATATGCAAGTGCAAGAGAAAGACTTGATTTGAAAATAGATTTGGAAAAGAAATTGATTTGATTTTAGAAAATATTTGAAAGGATAGATTTGAAATTAAAAAGTTTGAAAAATTAGAAATTTGGAAATAGAAACTTGAAATTGAAAGTTTGAAAATAGATTGGAGATTTAAAAAGATTGTAGAATTTGAAATTTGAAAAATGTGGAGAAATTTGAAATTTGAAAGAAGTTATGACCGCACTCATGAGGGTTGCCTACGTATCATTTTGGAGAAATCAGGTCAGTCGTAGTTCGGACAAGAGTCCGATTGAAAATAGAAGAGTTAATTTGGAAAAGAGATTGAATCAGAAATTAGATTGAGAGATTGGGAGATTGAACTTTGATTAGAAGATTTGAAAAGTTTTGATTTTGAAAAACTTGGCTTTAGGAAACCTAGACTTAGGAACTTAGAAAAGAAGGATTGGATTTGACTTGGAAAAATTTTGGAAAAAGAATTGACTTGAATATTGGACTTAGAAGATTAGGAAAGCTTGGAATTTTGGAAAGATTCGGATTAGAAAAATTTTGAAATAAGAAAGTGTCATTTTAGGAAAGCTTCGTTTTAGGAAAGTTTTGAATTAGGAAATGTTCATCTTAGGAAGGTTTTGACTTAGGAAAGTTTTCGAAATAGGAAAGTGTTGGATTGAGGAAAAGTTTTGAATTAAGAAAATTTCAACTTAGGAAAATTTTGAATTAAGGAAGTTTCAACTTAGGAAAGTTTTAGGTTTAGGAAAGTTTTGAAATTGGAAAGTTTCGTTTTAAGAAAGATTTTGAAATACGAAAATGTTGAATTTAGAAATGTTTTGAATTAGGAAAAGTTTAGTTTAAGAAAAGGTTTAGAATTTGGAAAGTTTCAAGTTAAGAAAGGTTTGAATTAAGAAAGTTTTGAGTTTAGAAAGTTTTGAATTTAGAAAGATTTGAAATTTAGAAAGTTGGTTTAGAAAATTTTAGAGTTTTAGTTTTAGAAAATCTTGAGATTAGGAAAAGTTGAATTTAGGAAAGATTTGAAAACTTAGATTTGAAAAGTTAAGATTCGGAAAGAAATAGAATTAGGAAAGGTTTGAAAATTGAATTTTAATATTTAGGAAAGATTTTTTGTGTTCAAGTTTTGGAAAGTTAAGATTTAGGAAAGCAGAAGATTAGGAAGGAATGGAGTTAAGAAAGAGTTGGATTAGGAAGAGATTGGATTTTGTTTCTAAGAAGAAGTGTTTGATTTTGTTTTCCAAAACGGAGGATTGTATCCAATTTCCTAAATGGGAAGATTGGACTTGGTTTCCTAAAGGGAAGGTAGGATTTGACAAGGATTTGGAAAGAAGTTTTAGAAACCCTAGATTTGGAAGTGTATAGTTTTGACGTAGAAAATAGGTTTTGGCAATATGTATAGTTTTGATGTAGAAAACAAGAGGTTTTGGAAATCTAGGTTTTAAGTCATGTTTGAAAACCATGTTTTTGGAAAGAAAATTAGGGTTTCCTAATTGTTAACTCTAAGGCTTGACTTAGGCTCTAAGGGAAGAGTTTTTGGAAAGTGTGTTTTTGGAAGGAAATCTTAAAGAGGAGTTTCTAGAGGGAAGATTTTGGAAAGAGAGTACTTTAGAAAGATCTTTGGAAGGAGATTGTTGGAAAGAGTTTTTAGGAAAGTGAATTTAGGGAACATTTTTAGAAAGTGGATTTTGGGGAGAGGAGTTAAAAAAGGGAGTTTTGAAAAATAGATTTTTGGAGGGAGTTTTTTGAAAACCACTTTAGAAAGGAGAGTTTTAGGAAAGTATGTTGAAAAAGAGATTTTTAGGAAAAGAGACTTTTGAAAAGAGAGTTTTTAGAAGGTGTAAAAACATCTCACTTTCCTAAAGCGATTCTAACCATAAGAAGGCTAGAACCACTTTAAGAAAGCGGTTTTGAAAATAACAAGATTTGAAAATGTGGACCATAAAAGTCACTTTAAATGTAACACTTTTCTAAAGCAACCCTAGCAATGGAAAGGCTAGAATCACCCTAGGATTGTGATTTTAAAAATAAGTTTTTGAAAAGGAGATTTTGATGCAATTTTGAAAACAAGTTTAATGTAAATTTTAAAAACGAGTTTGAAAATGATTTTGGTGAAGATACAAGATCATGATATGCACAATGCAGGTTTGGGGTCGTGAACATACAAGGTTAAGGCTTCACCACATAATCAAGGGGGCCGAACCCACGTGGTCTCCGGTTAGCCTAAAGGAAAGCCCCTGATACAGTGACCTTCTAATAGTCTAATTCTACACATGGACCGGGAGTCCCATTGTTTCAAGCATGCAAAGAAAGGGGGGGGGGGGGGGGGAAAGAGATAGGAGATTAAAATAGAGAAAACCCAAGTGGGTTAGGAGAGAGAAGAGAGAGGGGGGAAGTACAGAAACGTAAAACGAAAGCCTACCTTGTGTCTTGTTTATTTTGCGCGCTTTGCTTTCTTTGGTCTTTGCTTCACTTTAGTCTTGATCTTCAAGGGCTCGTCTTTAATCTTCAAGGCTTCGGTTTGCAGCTCTTCAAGTCTTCAAAGGAGGTTTGGAGGCTAATGTATAAGTGTGTGAGGGTGTATAGGGGTGTATATGAGGTTAGTGTTTAGTGTATGGTGGCTAGGGTTTGAAAAACCTAGAGAAGCTAGGGTTTTTGAAGTGTTCGAGCTCTGTATATCGAATTTTAGGGTTTTTAGATTGAGTTTGTGGACCTCCTTCACGCTGGAAGAGGCTTTGTATTTATAGAAATAGGATAGACCTGGCGCCTGTTGTAGTGGCGCTAGGGCAAAATTCTTCTTGGCGCCACTAGGAGTGGCTCTAGGCCATTTTTTGGCTTGGCTTGGCGCCACTACTAGTGGCGCCATAAAGTTAGGAAAGTTGTAAGTCGGCAAGCAACGCATCTTTGACTAGATTTGGGCACCTGTACTAGTGACTACCATGCAATTTTTAGCCTGGTTTCACTCGGAGTGACTCCGGAAAGTCCGAGAATAATTTGAAGAGGCCGGGAATGACCCGGAGAGCTGGAACAGGGCAGAAACACTTAGAATAGTGTCTTGGAGGTATTTGACTTGAAAAATGAGGATAAGATGTGTCGGAAGGATTGACCGAGCTGTTAGGGGCAAAACGGTCAATCAGGTTGGAAAGCTGCCGGGACGGACTCGAACTGTCCCGGAAGAAGACTCGAGATTTGGAAACATTATTCAGAATGTTCCCAAAGGTTGCCGATTCGATACCCAGAGCCGGTGTGGTCGGAAAAGGTGACCGGCCCACTAGGGGCAAAACGATCATTTCGCACCGGGTTTACCAGAACTGACTTAGAATGATCTGAAAGGATGAAGAAAGGTTGAGAATACTATAAAAAGCATTCACGGGAAGTCATCGGTTTGATACCTAGAGCCGGCGTGGTTAGAAAAGGAAACCGGCCTACCAGGGGCAAAACGGTCATTTTGTACTAGGTTTGCCAGAACTGACTCAGAATGATCCGAGAAGGTAGAGGAAGGTCAGGAATACTATAAGAAGTATTCTCGGGAGGTTACCAATTTGATACCTAGAGCCAGTGTGGTCCCCGGGGCGTTTGGATGCCTAGGGGCAAAATGGTCATCTTGACTGGAAAGTCTCAGAAAAGGCCCAAGGGGCAGTTTGGTCATTTTTTACCAAAGTGGGCTAGCAGGCGCCGGTGTTGACATGGGTTTTGAGTGTTTCCGCCACTCTGACGGCGGTCACGTGATACAGGAGTTTGTTTGTAATTCCCTATATCGACCTGTTTGCGAGTATTTCCGCTACTCTGACGGTTGCGATGTTTGCTAATATTTCCGTTACTTTGACGGTTTGCGATCATTCCCGAGACTTCTTGATCTCGGGAAGCTGCTAAAGGGGACTTAGCGCCTGATAAGTCAACTTTCTTGGAAGGCGTGCCTAAACGGACATTTCTGCATTGGCGGGCTACCAGGCGCCAAAGGTGGACCGTTCTACCATCTAGGGGACTTGGGGTCTCGTCCCGGTCGACAGGTTTAAAGGGACTTACCGTTTCGAAGAGATTTTCTTCGAAAAGCGCGCTGGACCGTCTCGAGGAATAAACTGTCTCGAGAGAGGGATTGGAATTGGAAAGGGGTCTTATCGTCTTCGGAAAGACGTGTTTGATTGGAGCAGATTTACTGTCTCGAGGAATAAAATGTCTCGAGGGAGGGATTGAATTTGGAAAGGGGTCTTATCGTCTTCGAAAAGACATGCCTGATTGGAGTAGATTTACCGTCTCGTGGAATAAACTATCTCGAGAGAGGGATTGGAATTGGAAAGGGGTCTTATCGTCTTCGGAAAGACGTGTCTAATTTGGAATTGGAAAGGGGATTTACCGTCTTCGGAAAGACATGCCTGATTTGGAATAGATTTACCGTCTCGAGGAATCAACTGTCTCGAGAGAGGTATTGGAATTGGAATTGGAAAGGACAATGCCCCCAAGGGCATTTTGGTCATTTTGCCTCTATTTGGGCCTGGTAGGCCCACGAAGCGATGGACAGACGGGATTGAGACTTAGAGAGTTGGTTTCGATTGGAATACGTCCATATTGACTTGAGTAGAAGCCTGGACGGAGTGTAGATTGCCGAGCGGTCAAAAATGGGGTGCTTACAAGACCCTTATTTTCTCTACTTAATTTGCACATTCATGTATGTGGCCTACAATGTAGTGACAATTGAAAAGAATTTCTCAGAAAGTATGAATATAAGAAAAAAAAGGTTCTAAAAAAATTTAATGAAATAGATGACTTAAGCACTTAATTGGCACTTGCTGAGACATTTATTCTCTGCAGCCACTTATGCTACTGTGCTTGTAAGTTGAATGGGTAGGTACATATCGGGGCAAACATCTTATTTCAGTTGTTTCTTGCGGGGCTATTATGAGTTCATGAAATAATAAGATTGCATACATTATTGTAGGTATATTTGACTATGACTTGAAGTGGAATTGCATGAACAGGCTTAATTACATTTGCAGTACCTTCTTAAAAAATGGTAAGCAAAGGTACTGAAGGACATGAGCGCCTCATAGGTGTGAGGCGATTACTTCTTGTGCCCCTGAAAAAAGGTTATTTGCAGGTAGGGAAGGCCAAAAACCCCACTCTGTTAAAGGCCCGACCTGACCCAAAATAATCAGGTTCGGAGATGATTTAATCGGTTTTGGGTTCAGGTTTGGAGGAATATAATTAAAACCCGAGTGGGTTAGGGGCGGAGGTGGGGCAAGGGTATCTCGGCCCTAACCCGGTCCATTTATATGTAAGTTTACTAAACTAACCTTAAATAACTTATATAAGCCTTATAAACCATCGTTTAGGGTTCATCTCTCTTTGACTTACAATGCTCCTCAATCCCCCTCCACCTCTGCTCATTGATTTGTTCACTATCGCTTTGCCGTCGCCGGAAGGGACAAATGGAACTTGATTTCTCTGTTCTATGATTTGCTTTCTCTATTTTTCCGTCTTGATTTCACTGTGTTTGGGATAAATCGAAGCCCATCAACTGATTACACCGCAATGTCTTCTTCAAGAGGATAGTTATTGTTTTCTTGGGTATTTCAGTTTTTCCATTTCTTCAATTGAAGGCTAAAGCTCTTAAAGGCTTGGCAACAGGTCAATTGGGTTTGGATATTTGCTTGTTTTATCTAAGATTCATGTGTTTACTTTGCGAAGAAATAACACAGGTTTTGGGGTTTAGCCTAAATGAACTTCTTTTTTATTTTGGTAAATTGATGAATTTGGTGAGATGGGTTATCATTTTTACAATTTTAACTGCCTTTTATTACGATAAATTCTATTGGGTTGGTTGTAATTCGATGAATATTAGCTGTTTATCGCATTCCATTCACTTGACATTATATGATTATCATTACTAATATTACGAAATATGTCCTTTCTACAAGCTTATATAAACTTCAATTCTGGATAACGAAGTTTATGGTTTGTAGCACACTTTATGTACCAATAGTGACATTTTAGATTGAAAGTAGAATTTAAGAATGACTAACTAATAACTTTGAATTTCTCTTAGTACAGTGGTTGTTCTCTATTTCAATATTTGGTCTAGTATAGAGTAAATTTTTCAATACCATTTTAATTAAATTTTTCTTGGTTGAACAGTTCTTTTTTTATTTTTATTTTTCTCTTTTCTCCTCCTTTAGTACCAAGAGTTGAAGCTAACTCCAGTTTTATCAAATCTTTGGATAAAATGGTCCAATTATAGACACTGTGGTTCGTAATAAAACTAAAATATAGGATACATCTTTATGCTTTTGATTGTTCTCTGAATTCAGTATGTCATTAGTGTCCCTCCATTTTAACTTTTCATATAATTTAGTTATTTCTCTAAAGAAGGTTTGTCTAGACTATATTTATCATTAACTGGACTGATATTTCTAGTTCTCTGTTTTGCTTTATCTGATTTGTTTTTGTGAATTTGTTTTGCATAAATAAGATGTGTCTTTTTTTCAATTGGGATAGGTTTAAAATGTCAGTTATCCCACACCACTCAGATTTTGAACAAGGAGAAAACCAAAGTGTATTCTCTTGAAACGTAGCTTACACTACTCCAACTCTAACTCTAACTCTAACTCCAACCATTACTTCATCTCTAGCCCCTAACTTAAATCCTAGGAAAAGGAGCACTAGATCAGTTGTTTGGAAGGACTTTAAAAAGGTTAAGATAAATGGTTTGGACTGGGCTACTTGTAACATTTGTGGTAAGAATCTCAAAGCAAATAGTAAAAATGGGACGACACATTTGCACAAGTATTGGGCTAGGCATAAAAAGGATATTGGGCAATTAACCTTGGGAGCAAATGATAGAATGAGTGATGGGAAGGTAGCATGTCATGTGGATGTGTTTAATCAATAAACATCTCAGAATAATCTTGCTTCAATGATTATTTTACACAAGTATCCTCTCTGTATTATTGATCATTTCGGATTTACAAAATTAGTAAAAGGCCTCCAACCCACATTTACAATGGTTTCAAGGATCTTAATCAAGAGGGACATCCTCAAAATTTATGATGTGGAGAAGAAGAAGACATTTAAGTTGTTAGAGAAAATTGGTAGTAGGTTGTCATTACCATGGACATGTGGACTGCCAAAGCAACTAAGAGGGGTTTCATGGTGCTTATAACCCATTTTATTGATGAAACATGGACATTACAATGTTGAATTTCGAGGTATGCTTAATTTTTTTTTTTGATAACATGTTTATTATTAATGAAGCATAATCATTTTATTAAATATGTTTTTTTTTTATTGATGTAGTTTTGCCTATGTTCCTATTCCCCATAATAGAGGAGTCCTTTCTAACGTACTTGTTGACGTAATGTTGGATTGGAACATCGACATTAAGCTATCCACAATTACTTTGGATAATGCTACTACTAATGATGGGATGATGAACACCATTTCAAAAAAAATTTCCACTAGCTCACTATTATTGGGGGGGCAAATTTCTCCACATGCGATGTTGTGCGCACATCTTAAACCTAATTGTGAAAGAGGGGTTACAAGTGATTTGAAATGGGATTGGAAGAATATGAGATAGTGTATTTTATTGGGCTGCAACACAAGGTAGAATTGAGAAGTTTGAGGAAGCGGCTCGCCAATTATGCATTCCTGCACTAAATGTTTGGAATTAAATTTAAAAACTCTGTGGAATTTGACTTATGTCATGCTTCAAATAGTTATTATGTACAAAGATGTGTTCCCACGAGTGAAGCAATGTGAGAGGAGCTATACTAGTTTGCCAACTAAAGAGGATTGGTATTTGGGAAAATAAATTTGTGGGAGCTAGAAATTATTTAATGACATTATAGAGTTGTTCTCTGGGACTACTTACCCCACTGCAAATTGCTTTTTCTTAAAAATTTGAGAGATAAAAGTAGCATTGTCTTAGTGGCTTATATGTCTAATTGACGTCATTGGCATGATGACATAGAAAATGATGGGGAAGTATGAGAAGTATTGGAGTGCATGTCATGTAATTATAAAAATAGCATGTTTCTTGGATCCAATGTACAAAAAGAGACTTGTGGAATATTACTTTGAAACCATTTATAGAGATAAAACTTTACCTAAGATTGAAAAATTCAAGAAAGTTGTTATGGTTTGCTTCAAGAGTACCAATCTAGGTTGAAGTTGAATGAAAATAGTAGTGTAGGAGCATCATCTTCCTTTTGTCATTCAAGGGTCACTAATTTTGATGTGAATGATCCTCTCGTTGATTTTGACTTGTATCTGAGCATGAAGAGTAGTGATGTGCACGCCAAATCAGAATTGAACTTTTATTTGGAGGAACACGTAGTGCCTAGAACCCCAAATTTTGATGTGTTGAGTTGGTGGAAGGTAAATGAAATTAAGTTTCCTACTTTACAAAAGATCACTTGGGATATCTTAGCTATTCTTGTGTCAATGGTTGCATCGGAGTCAAGTTTTATTACGAGTGGTTGGTTAATTACTCCACATCGTAGTAGATTTCATTCCACCATTTTGGAGGCTTTAATATGTGCACAGAGTTGGCTATGGAGTGAGATGAATGATACATAAATATAAGTTTAATTATTTCATTGATTGATTGTGCCATACTTCAGTCTTAAAATTTTTAGTTGTTTGTCCATAGTTACTAGCTCGACTCTAGATTCACCTTATCCCCCTAAGTTTTGTGATGAAGAAGAGGATCCATATGAGCACTTGGAGGTATGCTAGATCTTGTTTTAAGAGGACCCAGATGAGCCTTAGCTTGGAATTTTGATGACATTGATCTGGACATTAATGTTTTGTTTGTGCTATTTTTTTTATTCATGAGTATTTTGCATCTTTCATCTTCTTATGTTGGATATTTGTCACTTGCAAAAGAATATAAAGAGTTTCTCCCACCATGCAGGTTGGAGCTTAAAGGTAATAAATACCTCCTTAGAGAATTTCTGGAATTTAAGGGAAGCAGGATGATACCCAGTCCTTGACAAATATTAGGAGATCCAGAGTCAATCACTTGGTCATCCAAAAGACAAGCATGTTTGGTTTAGGTAACTTCACACCCTTGTTAAGCTTCCTTAAGCGTGATAGATATGGCTGATTGTTGTAATATATCAGTCATTAGAAAGGTTCCAGGGTAACATAATGCTCACTCTGGATTGTTAAATCATCAAAATATACCATATATGGTAGTCTGTTATACATGTTCATTTGGTTGATCTTCTTTGCATGATGTTGAAGTGGCAGTGTTCTACAACCCTCCAATAGTATACTACTTGCAAGCTATCCTACCTCAAAAAAATAAGAGACACAAGGCAATCAAGCCCCTATTGGAGGCTCTGGCCCAGTCTCCTTTCCCTTCACCTATTATGTGTGGCCTGCCCATGCACATTTATATTTGTTTCGTATTTCATTTACCTAAAGCATCGCATTTTTAAATAAATGTTGTGCTTTATAACTCATTATAATGTTTAGTGATGTTTCTGATTATTTGAAATACTTTGTTCTATTCAGGGATACAATGAAGCCTGGGATGAAAGAATGTTTAGAGGAAACCTAATTTGAAGTTTAGATTTTGCTAGAGATAGTCTAGGGATGATCCTCATCTTTGGTTGCCATATAGTTTTTTTTTTATTTATTTCCTCTCTCTCGTGTACAATTTTTATGGTGTATGTTGCACTAGCTTGTTAGTTTTTTCTTTGAAAAATTATGTTGCAAGTGAATTTAAAGTAGTTGAGATATGGAAGATACTTAGAGCTACCAAGTACAACAGATCTTAAAGAATTTGTGATTTAAATGTGATTGCTCAGGGCATAATGGATGACTTGCAATCAGTTTGAGAGATGGTAATAATCTGGAAAGTTTTTTGAATTTTGGAAATTTTGACTTAAATTTCCTTGATGCAGGTTTAATGAAATTTAAATGTGATTATTGTTCATCAAGTTGATGAAATGTTAGTTTTAAATTTATGCTAAACGAGGCAATTTATTGGCCTTCCCAGTAAGTTTGTAATTTAATTGGGCCATAGGAAGTTAATTGGTTTGAAAATTTCATTTTATAAGCAATTTGGACTTTGCAGGATTTGGGGTTAGAGCGGGGTCCAAGAGGGGTCGGGGTCAGGATGGGGTCCCAATGTTTTGGGATTGGGTTAAGGGTGAAGTTAGGGATAATCGAGTTTGGGTCGGATTCAAGGAGAGTCAAGGATAATCAGATTTGGGTTGGTTCGGGTCAGCCCCCTCGATTAAACGAGTTTTTTTGCCATCCTACCTGCAAGCGTAAGATATAAAGTGTTAAACCAGGAATGAAAATCTTAATGCAAAAATAATAGTTGATATAACTGCACACAAAACTTATTGTAATATAACTAATGATGAAGGAATAGAGTTTTTAGAAAGTGACTTAGAATTAATTAGTTTTACAAAATTTTAATGAAATAATACCTTTAATTGGTATTACCTATGACGCGTTTAGTACTGTAGACCCACCTTGGTCATTGAAAGGTGGAAAAGGAAACGATCTAGGTCGACGCCATGTCTTCTTCAACTTCGTCTTGTGACTATTGGCCCAAAAGGCAACCCAAGAAGGGGGTGAATTGGATTTTTAGAAGATTAAAAGAAATTAAGATTAATTAAAATTAATCTAACCAATGTAACAGTGATTAATCAATATGCAATGCAATATAATCAAAAGAATGAAAGAAAACAGAGTATAAGAAAGAACACAGATTTATCCAGGTTCAACCACGAACCGTGGTCTACGTCCTCACCCCAAGACCTCCTTGAAGTCTTCTTTCATTATGTAACCTCCAATTACAAATGGGTTGCTGATTGACAAAGTGCTCATCTCACTATACATAAGAACTCCTCACGGAGCTCTTTATTCTCCAAGTGGTTTTGTCCAAGCTCTACTCAAACTTACAAGAGTTTTTCTTCCACAAGAGAACTCTCAAACTCTCACTTACAAATATATAAAAGTATACAAGTTACTAGCAAACTCTCTAACAAGAGTGAATTTTACAATCAAAGCTCACAGGTTGAAGACAGGAAGAATATTAGAGTATATCAGTGAATCAATCAATTGAATCTGGTTTTTGTCTCTTGTCTCCTTGTATAAATGCAGCTGGAGGCTTGTATATAAACCCCTGTATTGATTCCATCCATTAGAGGTTGTTGGGCTTCATTAATGCACGTCCAATCCGTTATAACGTTAAGAAAAATAGCCGTTATATCCAAGGAGTCGACTCCAGGTTGGTGGAGTCGATATTTTTTGCTTTTGCATTTACTAGATTTTGTTCACTAACTTCATGAGTCCTCTCTTCATATCAATGAGGCCACTCCTTGTTCATTCTGTCTTCACATCTTTGGCTTCTGTTGTCATGAGGCTACTCTTCATCTTCAGGAGTCCGCTCTTTGTTCATTCGATCTTCAGCTTTTTACTTCTATTGTCATGAGGCGACTTTTCATCTTCATGAGTCCGCTTATTGATCATGTCATCTTCAAGCCTTTGCATCTGTCTCCATTAGGTGACTCTTCATTACAATGAGTCCACTTATTGTCTAATTGGTCTCCAGACTTTTTGCTTCTGTGATAAAAAGGAGACTCTTCATTTTTCATGAGTCCACTCATTGATCATTTTATCTTCAGGCCTTTTGCTTCTGTGATCAAGAGGCGACTCCTCATTTCCATGAGTCCTCTCATTGTCTATTTGGTCTTTAAGCCTTTTGCTTTTGTAATCAAGAGGCGACTCCTCATTTCCATGAGTCCGCTCATTGCCCAGAAATCTGCTTTCTGACTTCTAATGATCCAGTTCATCTCAGCACTGGTATAAGATCTTCAAGGAGTATTTCTTTGGGGTATGATGATCAATCAAATCTTTTTAACTCATCAGAGTTAACTTCTATTCAATTTGGATTGAATCAATCATTTGACATTCATCTTCTCTTGACTCTCAAACAGTTAGAGCTTCATTAGATCAATGTTGATCTTTTCTTCTTCATTTGCAAAGCTTCTTCTTTTATTGTAGAACACCCTCTTTCAATACCAAGCTTCACAATGCTTTATTTCTGATTTCTTCTCTTTGGTAGCAATTCTTATTTCTTCTTTAAAATCACTTCAATGAGACTTTTGTAGGCTTGATGAAATCTCTTCATACATCTAGTCTTCATTGATTCTTTATATTGTAAAAGAATTCTTCACTTGGATTCCATGTAGAGATCAGACAATCATTGTGAGTCTTCTTCTTTGGCAACTTCAATCACATAATCTAAAATTGATCTTTGTGTACTTGATGAAGTCTTCTCTTGAGCATTATCAATCTCTTCAACAAACAAATTATCTTCAACTGATTATTGCCCATTCTGATGAAGTTTTCAATCTATTTTAAGTGCAAATCAGTCTTCATTGAGTCTATACATACGTGATAGAAGCTTTATTTGAACACCTTCAATCTCTTCGAATGTAGAACATTTGTTTGAAGTAGAGATATGCATCACTCCTTTGTTTGGTTCATTGCATAGCTCTTGAATTTGTTGTGCATTTTCTTTGACATGCATTAGACTTAAGATTGAACTTTAAGTCTAAATTATGAACTTTGTTAATCTGCACACTAAGTAGAGTCATTAGTAAAATAATACAAGATTTAGTTATCATCAAAATCAACATAGGGTCATCCTTGAGTCAACAAGGGTCAACCTTGAGTCAACAGGGACTCCTTTGAAAATGTTGGCTGTTGATCCTGATAATGCAATTTGTGTTAAAACTAAATAGGTGGAGTGCAAATAGTTTTATGAAGCCCTTGTATTAATGTTATACAATTGATATATCTAATGACACCTCCACCTCCGTTATCTCACCTTGGTAGTAGAAGGTAGGATAAGTAGACGATCTAAGCCTACGTCTAAAGTTTGTAGATCAACTCTATCTTGGAACTCCATTAAAAGAGTTAGTCGTTGATGCTACTAATATAGTTTGTGTTAAAAGCAAATAGAAAAATTGGTATTATTCATTTTTTAATGTTCTAGTATGCAAAAATTGGCATTTGTACCTATCAAGCATCGTTGTCTATAGTTTGATCTTCGCCTCACTAATTGCTCTTTTCATTGTTCAGCATTCAGTGAAGCTCTTCTTTGTCTAGCACAATCATGACGCCTCTCTCTTTGTCATTCACTTTGTGAAGTAGACCGAGTTGTAGTTCGTTCATAGGAATTAAATGTCCTTCTCATTTGTCGTGTAAGACGACGCCTTTGCAATCTTTGAGTAAGTTGGTCATGGGTCATGGTTTGGATTTGCAATTGTTGTGACTGTCTATTATGTTGTCTTCATTGTGCAATTACTTCTGAGCTAAGACTTTGTCGATGTCGTCGTTGCCTTTGCTGATTTGTTTCTTTAATGTGTTGTGACTGTACTAATGACTTATTGTTATCTCTATTCTGCATAACAGTCGATGATTCAACTTGAGAAACATGTTCAAGGGTGATGGTTGTGAGTCCCAACTGATCTATTTATATGTTTACTTCTCTTTCTTGAGCAACTGCTTCTGATGTAAGACATTGATGCTGCCGTTGTCTTTCACGATTTTGTTGTCTAACTCGTTGTAATTGTTTTGATGATTGGTTGCTTGCTGTATTTTGCATATCATTTGATGATTCTGGTTGACATACATGATCTCTCTGATTTGAATCCATTGCTTGTTTTATTATATTTGTGTTCTCTCCCAAGTGATAGAAAACACTGAATATCAATGTAGATTCACCGTAAATGAAGTTATGCTCCGGTTTTAGCAAAGTTCATAACAGAATACTCATGAGTTAATTGTGAAGTCACTATTCCCTTGATGGGACACATTAGTGTTTGGGGACAAAATTAGAGGACGGGGACAATAAGTAATGGATTGTTGGATAAAAGTAGCTGGGATTGTTGGATAAAAGGAGAACGTAAACAATACAATAACTTGGGATTATTGAAGAAAGCAATATGCAGCAAAAAAATAATATACAAAAAAGAAGAATTTAAATTTGGTTTATTACCTAGCAAACAAATTTAAAAGTTAAAAGTCACTATTTCATGTCTTAAATTCATGCATGCATTATACATGTGGCATAACTATGAATGAATCATTTTCAACTAATATTTTTCATTAAAAAATCTTTTTTTTGACACATGGGAGTAATTAAGTAATAATGTAACAATTAAGTAAAATGTAATAAATGAAGTAACAAAAAAATCCAATTGGAAAGACAATTAGAGATTAAGAAAATATAGAATTAAAAAAAAGTTTTAAGTTCTAATAATCATCACAATATTGAGGTGACAACTGAATGATAAATCACTTGAATGTATGAAGAATACTTAAAAGAATAAGGAAATACATATCCTGTAGGTGGTCCTCCCAAGACACTTGAAATACTACTGGGACAAAAAAGAAAAAGAAAATGTTAAAAAAAATATACGAATATTTGATTTTCCAAGCCATTGTACAAAATTACATGAAAAAACTTAATAAATAGTTAACCTTCATATATTTACATAACTTACAAAGTGATCAGTAAAATATATGGTATGTATAAATACCATAAATTTTAGAATTTAATTTAAGTTGGTTTGTGTTTAATTTTTTATTGTTCACTAACCCACATTATAGATAATACAATTTTACATGGGGATATGGTATGTATTATATGTATATATATGTAAATTTTAGAATTCAATTTAAGTTAGGTTTCATTTTCCACATCAATTTTATCAAACAAACCCACCATGACTGGTTGAACATACAAATAGGCTGCAAATAGGGTGTTGAAACCTATTTAGTGGAGAATTTATCGTGATATTGGGTGAAGAAACTATGAAGAGGAGAAACAATGCAATGAGCAATACATTTGCTACAATTAAAAACTAAAAAAAGTAATACAGAGAAAAAAAAAAGCCTTTAACAAAAATACGGCTGCCATGATAGGAACCAATTATTGAGAAGGTGTTTGAAAATAAGGGTCTTGACTCTTGAGGGAAAAACTGATAAAGTATTAAGTGTCATATAGGGAATAAAAATTCAATAAAAATATGGATTCTATGATAGAAAAAAAATTACTATGAGGGTCTTAAATCATAATGGAAAAAAATTAATAAAGCATTTACTGTTAGACAAATACTGTGTGTGCACCTCTCCCTAACATTAACGCTAAAAAAACCCTTAGTGTTTTGTTTTATCTCTTTTGTTTATATAAAAACCCTAACATTAACCTCAATAAATTCAAGATGCCATTATGGAAGTAAATTCAACTAATTCAACTAATATCTCCTTCAAGAAATAGGAGAGCAATGGTATTAAGTTTGGAGAATTATTTGAAGGTTTGTTTTACAAAAAGAAATAGGAGGGCAACCCGGTAGATATCATTTATAATAACTAAACATTAAATTCAATTAATCTATGTTTAGGAGAGCAACGGGTAGAGAGCATTTCGAAGAGACAATTAGATTCAACATAAATAAAGTTACAAAAATAAATCAATTGGAGAGACAATTAGAGAATTAAAACAGTATAGAATTAATACAAATTATGACTTGTAATCATCACAATATTGAGGTGACAACTGAATGGTAAATCACTTGAATGTAGGTAAAATAAATAAAAGAATAAGAAAATACATACCCTGTAGGTGGTCCTCCCAAGAGACTTGAAATAGTACAGGGACAAAAAAAAAAAAGAAAAAATGTTAAAAATAAAATATGATTTTTTTTCCCGAGCCATTGTACAAATTTACATGAAAATCCTTAATAAAAAGTTAACATTTGAAAATCATCAATTTTTAACAACTTTAAATTGAGAAAAGGTAAACAACAAAGAGGAGGGAAGAAGAAGAAAAACCTTAGTTGTGTCAAATTAAAGTAATCTGATGTGTGCAATTGAATAGAAACCTTAGGTTGTGTAACAAATATAAAAATCTTAATAAAAAGTTAACTTTTAAAAATCATCAATATTTAACAAATTTAAATTGAGAAAAGGTGGAAAAAAAAAAAGAGGAGGGAAGAAGAAAAAAAACCTTAGTTGTATCGAACAAAACTTGAAACAGTACAGGGACAAAAAGAAAGAAAAAATATTTAAAATAAGATATGAATTTTTTATTTTTCCAAGCCATTGTTGTACAAATTTACATGAAAAATCTTAGTAAAAAGTTAACCTTTGAAAATCGTCAATCTTTAACAACTTTAAATTGAGAAAAGGTGAAAAACAAAAAGGAGGGAAGAAGAAGAAAAACCTTAGTTGTATCAAACTGAAGAAATCTGATGCGTGTAATGGAAGAGAAACTGTAGTTGTATCACAATATTGTGATGGTTGCGTAACAAATATATCCCAACCGTTCTTCAATTGCACGCAAAGTTTGATTGTGTTCATACATATGTGAAAGTTAAGAATTAATAGGTGCATCAAATCAGCATATATGAGTATTCAAATCACAAAGTTTAATGGATGACACAATATTTATTCAGTTGACAGCTAAATGATAAATCAGTTAAATGTAGGAAGAGTACATAAAAGAAGAAGGAAATACATAACAAAAAGCTGATCGTCGAGGATGCTTTAAAATGTATTGCAAAAAAATAAATTAATAAAATAGAAGAAAACTGTGACACAACTCGTTGGAAGAGGGAGACACCAATCTGGTGTTCTCCCTTTATATATTAGAATAGATTAACTATTGTTATTATTAACTAATACATTGCTTTGCTAGCATCATAGGCTTTATACAGACTTAGTTTTTGCCCATGAAGCTATAAATCCATAAAAGCATATTAGCCTTAAGAAGGGTTAATGTTCATTTTTTAACAAGGCATTATTCTAACAACTGAAACCTACACCATTTTTAAAAGCTAAATTTTAAAAGATTATTTTTATATAATTTCATATGTTCAAAATGTTCACAAAGAAAGAGCATGTTAAAGTAAGAGAAATATATATCTGTTGACACACACACACACACACACACACACACACACACACACACACACACACACACACACACACACACACACATATATATATATATATATATATGGACATAAGAAAAAACACAAGAGAGGAATGAGAGAAAATTAATGGAGAAAAAATGGTAACAATGTATAATGATGGAGAAGATAGAGCGTCCAGAGTTCCAGCAGTGGCCTGAAGGATATAGGCTCCTTTGTTTGTCACTGGTGTTACAGTCCTTAATTTCACATGGCTACACTTGAGTATCACATACATGAACCCAACTTACAAAAGCCAAAAAAGGAAAAACGCATTAGTATCTGATCCAATAATGTGTTTTGACGGAATATATGCATTCATGGCTCAAGTACGGCAATAGCTTCATATTAATACCTTCATGGGAAAAATAGGAAAAAAAAAAAAGTTAGCGGATAACTCCACCTCTACAGACGGTAAGTCTGTATTTCAATCTCAATTTCAGTTTCAATTTTAGTCCAGACCAGTTAAACCAATTCGACACGTTTTTAGACAAAGTTGATCCCTCAGACAGTAAAGCCATCTAACACGACATGTTTTTTGAGAAAGTACAAAACCCCTAAGAACGATAAGTTCTTTTACACTCAACGGTCGGGATAAAACCTAAGTCCCTAAGATGGTAGAGCGGTTCACTTCTGGCGCCTGCAAGCCCACCAATGTAGAATGTTCGCTGTTGGGCACGCTAATCAGGAAAGTACCTAAGGCCCCGAGATGATAAGACCATCCATCATCTCCCCAAGATCAGACAATCTTTGGAATGAACGTATATCGTTAGAGTGACGGAATCACTCACAAACATCACAATTGTTAGAGTAACGGAAACACTAGCAAATAGGTCGACATTAGGAATGCCAACAAAACCCTATGTCACAGGACCGTACACGCCTTTTGGCCGTGACATGTTTGCCAGAGGACAGAATACCTTTGAAAACCAACTTGTCACATACCGTTAGAGTAATAGAAACACTCAAAACCCGGGTCAACAATAGTGTCTGCTAGTCCATTCTGGTAAAAATGACCAAACTGCCTATTGAGCTCCACTGGCACACTTTTAGAAAAAGTACCTAAAATCTCAGAGCGGTAAGTCCATCATTTCAAAATTGTCTCCAAGGATAATCTAGCACATTTTAGTGCCTTCCAGTCGCTTCTGAATTGATTTTGAGAGCATCGATCAAAATGACCATTTTGCCCCTAGGCATCTGATCGCCTCTGGGAATCACACCAGTTCTAGGCATCAAATCGGTTACGCTCTAAGGAAGCTTCAACTAGTATTCCCAACCTTCTAGTACCTTTTTGGACCATTTCGAGTCCAGTTCGATAAACCTAGTGCGAGATGACTATTTTATCCCTGATGGGCCGATCACCTTTTCCAACTATACTGGCTCTTAGTATCAAACCAGAAATCCCTCGAAACACTTTCAATAGTGTTTCCAACTTTCATGTTTTCTCACGGATCACTTCGGGTCAATCCCGGTGTTCCCTCAGTTCAAATGATTGTTTTGTCCCTAGTGGGCCGATCACCTTTTTCAATTATTCTAGCTCTAGTACTCAAGCCAGCTACCTCCGGGACACTCTTTTAGGAGTTTCCGTCCATTCCTGGCTGAGTCTGGTTACTCAAAACCTTCCGGATCATTATCAGACTTTCCAAAGTCACTCTTAGTGAAGCCAGACCAAAAATTACATAGTAGTCACTAGGATAGGCGCTTAAATCTTCTGCCTTGCGTCACAAGGGTCAAAGATCAGTTTCTTGCCACCCTAAAACATTTCCTTAGTGGCTGGCGCCATTACAAGCCAAAAATTGGCCTGGTGCCACTGTAACAAGTGCCAACCACTATTTTAGTAGCCTAAAAATATAGGCCACCCCCTGCGTATTCTGGTTTTGCAAAATCACTCCAGAAACTCTGTCTCTCTGAAAACAGAGCTCAAACTCCCTCAAAACCCTAATTCTCTCAAGCTCCTTTAAACCCTAGCCTCCATACACTCAAAACCCAGCCTCCATACAATTCATACACTCAAATTCTTGACTCCAAACATCCATTGAAGGTCAAGTCCGGTCTTTGGAAGTTTTTGAAGATCAACTCAAAGTGCAATCGAAGTCCACCATCAAAGCAAAGAGAAGACAAGGTAGGGTTTCTAGTTAAATTATGTAATTCCGTTCTCTCTCTTCTCTCTCCTAACATGGTTAGGATTGTTTTAGGAAAGTGTTACATTCAATGAGACCATTAAATTCGATATTAGGGTTTCAAACCCTAGTTATTTTCAAAGTCACAACCTTAGAATGGTTATATTCTTCTCATGGTTAGGATCGTTTTAGGAAATTGAGATATTCGAGAGACTTGCAAAAGTTTATATTCTAATCTTTTTAAAATAGTTTTCTTAAATTCCTTTCCTAAAAACTCTTTTCAAAGATTTACTTTCCAAAAATTCTTTGTCATGAAACCCAAGTCAAAACCTTAGAATCCAAGTTTACGAAACCCCAGTTTTCTCATATAAAATTTTAGTTTTATATTTGCATCAAATCAAAGATTTCTAAAACCCTTTCCTACAGGAAATCACAGATTTTCTAATTCAAAAATTACATAAAATGATAGATTTTCAAAAATAAAACTTTCCAATTTTAAGTCAAATCGAATCTTATCCAACTAGGAAACCAAATCAAATATCCTATATTTAGAAATAAAATCTAATCTTCTGTTTTAGAAAATAGAAATCAAATATTTTCTAATGTCAATCTATTTTATTTCAAAACCTTCTTTTTTCAAAATCTTCTAAAAACCAAACCTTCCTTTTTCAATTTAAATCCAATCTTTCCAATTCAAATGCATTGCATAAACTCTTGGTTCTAGGATTGCTTAAATCCCTAGTTACCTCAAACGTAGGTCAAATCTTTTCAAACTTAGCTTTCCAAATTCAATTCTTCTTAATCAAGTCTTTCCAAATCCCGACTTTTCAAATTCCAAATTCATACCTTTCCTAAACCAAACTTTTCCTAAAGCAAGACTTTTCAAAATCAAATCTTTTCTAAAATGGAAATTTTCCTAAAATAGAACTTCCTTGATTTGAAACTTTCCTAATTCAAAACTTTTCTAAAATGAAATTTTGTAAAATCAAAATTTTCAAGTGCTTGTTCAAACCCTGAGTCATCTAAATCCTAAGAGGCCAAAACCTTAGTTCAACCCTAACCTTAAAATAGAGTTATGAAACTTCAACTCTTTTCTAAGTCTTAAGTCTAAATCAAGATCGTTTTCAAACTTCAATTCAAGTTAAGATTATTTCAAAGTTCAATTCAAACTTTCCAAAATAAGTCTAAATTCTACTTCAAAGTTTGATTTTAAATCAAAGTCAATTTCAAATTAATTTGCAATTTCTAATCTTCCAATCAAAATTCAAACAAGAACTTTTTTCAAATCAAACTGTCCAAAGGTCCCAAAGTGTCTTTCCAAATTAATCAAGACCTTAAAATGTCTATTTTCAATCAGACCTCAAGTTCGAAACTACAACTGACCTGATTCCCAACAAAAGGATAAATAGACAACCTTCATAGGTGTGGTCACAACCTTTTCAAAATTTTAATTTTCTTTATCAAAACTTCTCTCCAAATTCAAATTATTTTTATACATTTGCATATCATGCATCATATCACCCTTAAAGTGATGACACAAACCTTTTTTCTAAAATTTTTAAAGTGGATATAATTGAATATTAGATAATTGGAGATTCTAAATGAGTGAGCTTAGGGGAAAAAGACATATAGGTACTGCAGGGCGGATTAGGGTGATAGACTAGTGCATCTTCCATATACGTAACCAACCTCCAAATCTAGAATCACTGATTTCGAAAGACCAAAAATAGAGTTATTTTAAATAAAAAAAAGGCTTAAACCTTTTCAAAGGTTTCCAAACAACCTATTTTTTTCAAAAACCCTTTCTGGAGAAGTTTTTCAAAACCTTTTAAAAAATCCTAAGTTTTATCTTCGTATTTTTCTTAGTCTTAAGTGACTAACTTGTCTTAATTAAGTTAGGTGGTGACTCCAAACTTTTTTTCAAAAGTCTTTATTTAAGTCAATTTCCAATTCAAACTTTATCGCACTTGTCATTCTAGGAGGATGAGTTCTAACGAGAGAGTACAATGTGTTTCCCACATATCATCTCGAGGTGTGACAAACTGGGGCGAGAAAGCTAGAGACTCCACGAGGGTTAGGCCATTATTATGTCTCTTCAAATTTCAATCATCTAGAATTTTCAATTAATTTGTCCAATTTTATCCACTCTAAATTTTTCAAAATAAAACTTTTTAAAGTTTTTTTCAAAAAGTGCCATTGTTTGCATTAAATTCACATTCAAACATCTTATCTTGCATGAAGTTTGTTATCAAGGTACTAACTTTGTGCATTTTCTTTTGTAGGTGGACCTTTGTTTTATGTCATATTAACTGCCATGTATGCCATGAAAGAGGAAGATGGAATGGATAGGTTGGATGAGACTTGTTGGGCCATTTCCTCCGTTTTATAAAATTTCACACATATACTGCACGTGCACTCCCATTTGCATATTTGCATTATTACCTGGTTACTACCCTTCTAATTAGAAGAGGGAACAATAGATTAGTTGTGGGTAGATGCTGTGTCAGTTTCTTAGCCTACGACCTCTTGATAGTTCCCTTGCTAGGATCACCAACTAATAATGGCACCACCTCGGAGAGTGGGCCTAAGTTCGAAGATTGGGGTATCCAGCCTTTTTAGGAAGTATTAGTAAACCCTTAATCTCATGCTCATGTAGAAACCCGTGCATAGCCGAATCGCTGCCAGATTTCAGACACGCACGTCAATTTCAAAACTATAGAGAAAAGGGCAATTGCTTTATTTTTCTTTAGCCTTATCTATTCCTGCTGTTATAATACTTGTATAAATATTCATGTATGCTTGTTTACTTTACTATTGCACTCTCTCTCCTTATCCTCTTATACATGTATATGCATTCAATACTTTATTTCAAGACAAGAGTTTCCAAGTAACTCAAATCACCGTAGTTTTATGCATATAATCAACCCATAAAGAGTGACTCTAAGATCACTCTCCTTTGCATAAAACCTACCAAAATCTTAAGCGTTCTCACGTAACCCTAAGGACTCATGGCATGCATTTCAAGTCATCTTTTAAAGAAGGGCCCAATCCTTCTCCGCTCATGGAAATAGGGCTGCTAAAAAGACAAAGGGGTAACCAAAAAGTAAGGTCTCTCAACGACCTCCTCAACGTCAAACCCGAAAAAGGTAAATTCAAAGACACAAAAAGTAGTTTAGGGTTTCAATTGTAAAGTTGATATTAAAGGTCCCAAGGAAAATGTTCCCCTTCCCCCTATTACAATTTACTTCAATTACATATACTCATGCTTGAATTCAATGAATAGGTTACTACCTTTTCTTTGTTTCCATGGATAAATGTATGAATGTATGAATGATTTTAGACATAGTTATGGTATTTGCATATAGGGGCAACCCTCTATCTCTAAAAGTGAGCCAACACATCATATTTAGTCCCCCTCAAAGAGCAGGTGAACCCCTAGGACATACATTGCATAAAAACTTTCAAATCAAGACACTAACTTATCTTCTATCCTCCCCCCTTATCTCCAAGTACCAAGAAAATCGAAGGCAAAAGCAGGACAAGAAGGGGGTTTTTCTACACCACTTATTTACTGTTATCGTGCTACTTATATATTCACTTCTGTTATACTTTTGCATCCATATCTATTCAGGGACAAGAGTTCCAAGTAACTCAAGTAATTGCATTTTCATGCATTTAATCAACCATAAAGAGAAAGGAGCAATCCAATCTCATGTTAATCGAACCTACCAAAACTCTTAAGGGTTTTTCAACTCTAAAGATTCATAGCATGAATAGAACCATATCTCAAGAGGGGCCCAATTCTGTCTCCGTCCATAGAGGCAGGATTGCCCAAACAGAGAATCATCAATCAGCCCATGCCAAATAGGTATTGTATTTCATAATAGGGGAAAAAGCTCCCCTCCAAAATAGACTCAACATCATGTCCAAAGTTCCTTAAAAAAGGGACCTTTATAGGGTATGCATTGCATAAAACCTTCAACTCCACATGCTAATTACATTTTATTTTTATTTTTATTTTTCCAAGCTCGAGAGCACAGCCAAACCTATGAGACTCTTCTACGTCACATCTAGTTCAAAACTCATGAAAGGATAAGTCCATTCACTGGAAGAAGCCCAACCTATAGAAGGGATTGACCGTTTATTAGTAAAGAGTTGCCTCTCAAACAATAACCATAGCACCGTGTCATGATCTACAAAGCTTCAACAATATGCTATCTGAAAAATCCAGCTCATCCTAGCCACTTAACAGAAGGTGACAACCCAAGAAAGAACTAGAAGCACGGGTACAGAGCAGTCCTCATCTAAAAGAACCAGCAGACTACCATTTCGGCCCAGATTATGGTCTAACAATCCGTTCAAAAGCATCATTAACAAAGCTTGTTCCATGAAGAGGATACCTCAATCCTAAGCATTGGTCCTCTTATAGCAGCCGACCTTCCTCAATACTCCATCAATCTAGTAGCATTAAGATAAGTTGGTCGATCAAACCATCTATCAAAGTCCCCAGACCCTAGAGGCATTAAAAAATAAAACTTGCAAGGTGTCCAAGGCTTGGCATCTTTTGACCCTAAAAACTTCAAGACTAGTCAAACTCAATCCGGTATGTCTTTAGAGAAAGTTGATCTCTCAGACAGTAAGTCTATCTGATCTGCACATTTACTAAAAAAGTATAAAATCCCTCAAAACGATAAGTCCCTTCACACCCATTGACCGAGAAGAAACCTAAGTTCCCAAGATGGTAGAGCGGTGCACTCTTGGTGCCTACTAGCCCATCAACGTAGAATGTTGGCTATTCAGCACGTCAATAAAAAAAGTAACTAAGGCCCCAAGATAATAAGACCATCCAACAGCTTCCTAAGATCAAGCACTCTTTGGAATGAACGCACACCGTTAAAGTGATAAAAACACTCACAAACATCGCAACTGTTAGAGTGATGGAAACACTCGCAAATAGGTCGACATTGGGAATGCCAATAAACCCCAATGTCATGAGACTGAACACGTCTCTTGGTCGTGACATGTTTATCGAAGGATGGGATAACTTTGGAAACCAACTAGACGCACACCATTAGAGTGATGGAAATACTCAAAACTCGGGTCAACACCAGTGCCTGCTAGCCCATTCTGATGGAAAATGATCAAACTGCCCATTAGGCCCCATCAATACGCTTCTCGAAAAAGTACGTAAGACCTCAGAGCGGTATGTCCACCCTTTTAAGATTTTCCCCAAGGAGAATCTAGCACGTTTTAGTGCCTTCTAGTCACTTCTGGATCGATTTCGAGAGCATCTGGTCAAAATGACCATTTTGTTCCAAGGCATCCAATCGCCTCCCGAAACCACAGTAGCTCTGGGTATTGTAAGCACCCCATTTTTGACCACTCGGCAGTCTACAGTCTGTCCAGACTTGTATTCAAGTCAATGTGGACATATTCCCAATCTAAATCAACTTTCCCAAGTCTAATCCCATCAATTCATCGCTTCGCGGGCCCACCAGGCCCAAATAGAAGCGAAATGACCAAAATGCCCTTGGGGGCATTGTTCGGTCCAATTCTAAATTAGGCACGTCTTTCCGAAGACGGTAAGTCCCTTTTTCAATTCCAATTCCAATCCCTCTCTCGAGAAAGTTGATTCCTCGAGACGGTAAGTCTATCTAATCCGACATGTTTTTCGAATAAAATTTCTTTAGAATGGTAAGTCCTTTCAAACCTGTCGACTGAGACGAGACCCTAAGTCCTTGAGATGGTAGAATGGTTCACCTTTGGCGCCTACTAGCCCGCCAATACAGAAATGTCCCTTTCGGCATGCTTTTCAAAAAAGTTGATTCTCAGGCACTAAGTCCCTTCAGCAGCTTCCTGAGATCAGGTAGTCTTGGGAATGATCCCGAACCGTCAGAGTAGTGAAAGTACACGTAAATATGGTAACCGTCAGAGTAGCGAAAGTACACGTAAATATCGTAACCGTCAGAGTAGCGAAAATACTCACAAACAGGTTGATATAGGGAATTGCCAACAAACCCCTGTATCACGGCACCGTTGTCAGGGTGGCAGAAACACTCAAAATCCAGGTTAACACCGGTGCCTGCTAGCCCACTTCAGTTAAAAATGACCAAACTGCCTCTAGGGCCATTTCTGGCACGTTTCTCGAGAAAATAGCTAAGTCCTCAGAATGGTAAGTCCAACCTTTTAAGATTGTCTTAAATATAATCTAGCATGATTAGGTGCCTTCTAGTCAGTTTCGGGCCAATTTCGAGACTTTTCGGTTAAGATGACAATTTTGCCCTTGGGCATCCAAATGTCCCGGGGACCACACCAGCTCTGGGTATGAAACCTGTACCCTCCTGAGAATGCTTCTTATAGTATTCTTGACCTTTCATTAACTTTCTGAATCATTCCGAGTCAATTCCAGCAAACCCGGTGCAAAATGATCGTTTTGCCCCTGGTGGGCCGGTCGCCTTTTCCAACCACACCAGCTTAGGGTATCAAACCGATAGTCTTCTGGAACATTCTAAATAATGTTTCCAAATCTTGAGTCTTATTTCAGGATATTCTAAGTCCGTCTTGCCAGCTTTCCGGCCCGATTGACCGTTTTGCCCCTAAATGGCTCGGTCAACCCTTCCGACAATTCTTGTCTTCCTTTTTCAAGGCTATTACCTTCGAAACCCTATTCTAAGGGTTCTTGCCCTTTTTCGGCATTTCGGGCCATTCTCGGTTCCTTAAATCCTTCTTGGATCTTCTGGAGTCACTCCTAGTGAAGCTAGGCTAAAAATTGCATGGTAGTCATTAGTATAGGTGCCCAAATCTTCTCAAGATACGTTTCTTGCCGACTTTAAAACTTTCCTAACTGGCTGGCGGCACTAGTAGTGGCGCTAAGCCAATATTTGGCCTGGAGTGGCGCCAGAAGGAATTTTGGCCTGGTGCCACTACAACAGGTGCCAGGTCATTTCTCTCTCTATAAATACAAAGCCTCCTCCAACGTGAAAGAGGTCTGCAAACTCAGTCTAAAAACCCTATTATTCGATATAAAGAGCTCGTAGCCTCCCTAAACTCTAGTCTTCTTAGGTTCTCTAAACCCTAGCCACTATACACAAATCCTAGCCTCTTATATACTCATACACATTCTCATACACTCATACACTAGCCTCCAAAGCCTCCATTGAAGACTTGAAGTGCCGCAATTACAAAGTTTTGAAGATCGAAGACAAACTCTTGAAGATTGAAGTAAAGACCAAAGTGAAGCAAGAAAAACAAAGCGCGCAGAGCAAAGCAAAATAAATAAGACGCAAGGTAGGCTTTCTCTTTAAGTTTACGCATCTTCCCCCTCTCTTCTCTCTCCTAACCCACTTGGGTTTTCTTCTATTTTAATCCCCAATCTTCTTCCCCTCCTTTCTTTGCATGCTTGAAACAAGGGACTTCCCCGTCCATGTGTAGGATTAGGCTATTGGAGGGTCATCGTGTCAGGGGCTTTCTTTTAGTTTAACAGGAGACCACGTGGGTTCGGAACCCTTGATTATGTGGTGAAGCCTTAACCTTATATGTTCACGACCCTAACTTGCATTGTGCATATCATAATCTTGCATTCTTCTAAACTTGTTTTCAAACTCGTTTATAAAACTTACATTAAATTTGTTTTCAAACTTGCATCAAAATCTTCTTTTTCAAAACTTGTTTTCAAAATCACAATCTTAAGGTGATTCTAACCTTTCCATCGCTAGGGTTGCTTTAGGAAAGTGTTACATTTAAAGTGACTGATATGGTCCATATTTTCAAAATCCTTGTTGTTTTCAAAACCACTATCCTAAAGTGGTTCTAGCCTTCTTATGGTAAGAATTGCTTTATGAAAGTGAGATATTTTATATAGTTTCTAAAAACTCTCTCCAATCTCCTTTTCAAAATTCTTTTCCCAAATTATTTTCAAAAACTTCCTCCAAGAATCTATTTTTCAAAACTTCTTTTCAAACTCCTTTCCAAAAAGCTCTCTTCAAAATTCCTTTCCTAAAAACACTCGCTAGGTTTCCTTCTTAGAAAACTCTCTCCCTAAATCTCTTTCCTAAAAACTCTTTCTTAACAATCTCCTTCCAAAAATTCCCTTCCAAAAACTCTCTCTCTTCAAAATTCACTTTCTAAAAACTCCTCTCTAGGATTTCCTTCCAAAAATCTCACTTTCTAAAAACTCACTTTCCAAAAATCTCTTTTCTTAGAGTCCAAGTTAAACCCTAGAGCTAATAATTAGGAAACCCTAATTTTCCTTCCCAAAAGTATGATTTCCAATCTTGCCTTAAAATCTAGGTTTCCAAAACCTCCTCCTTTATATATAAATCATAAGTTTCCAAAACCCCCTTTTCTACGTCAAAACTATAGTTTTTCAAATCTAGGGTTTCTAAAACTTCTCCTTCCAAATCCATTTCGAATCTTCTCTTTTGGAAACTAAATCAAATCTTATCTTTAGGAAACCAAATCCAATCTCCTTTTAGGAAACTAGATACAATCCTCCATTTTTGGAAACAAAATCAAACACCTCTTTTAGAAACAAAATCTAATCCCTTGTTTAGGAAATAGGAACCTCCATCCTTCCTAGTCTAAATCTTTCCTAATTCCACCATTTCCAAATCTTAACTTTCCAAATCTAACTTTTCAAATCTTTCTAAACTTCCAAACTTTCTAAATTCCAAGCTTTCTAAATTTCAAAACTTTCCAAATTCAAAACTTTCTTAAGTTGAAACTTTCTAAATTCTAAACTTTCTAACTTTCAAATATTTCTTAAATCAAAACTTTCCTATTTCAAAACATTCCCAAATCGGAACTTTCCTATTTTAAACTTACTTAATTCAAAACTTTCCTAAAATAAAACTTTCCTAATTTGAAAACTTTCCAAATTTGAAAACTTTCCTAAATCGAAAACTACTTTCTAAAATGAAACTTTCTTATTTTGAAACTTTCCTAAATCGAACCTTTCCTAAATTCAATCCAATCTTTCTCCAATCTTCCAAGTCCAAAATTCGAGTCCATTCTTTCTTAATCTCAAGTCCTTTCTAAATCCTCTCTTTCCTAAGTCTAGGTTTCCTAAAGCCAATCTTTTCAAATCTTTCAATCAAAGTTCAATCTTTCAATCTTCCAATCCAAATTCCAATTCAATTTTTTTTTCCAATCAAAACCTTCTATTTTCTATCGAACTCTTGTCCGAATTACGATTGACCTGATTCGTCCCAAAGGATACGTAGACAACCCTCATGGGTGCAGTTACAACTTTTTTCCAACTTCCAATTCTAAATTTCTATTTTCAAATCTCTATTTTCAATTTCTAAGCTTTCCAATTTCAAATCTATCTTTTCGAATCTCTTTTCTAAAATTAAATCAATTTCTCTTTAATTCTTTTTCTCCAAATCTATTTTCCAACTCTCTTTTCTTGCACTTACATATCATGGATCATGTCTTTTCCTTTTAAACATTCTTTTTCTAAAGTGGATAGGATTGAGCACTTGTTAGTTGAAGACTCTCATAGGTGAATCTAGGATAAATAGACATGTAGGTACTGTAAGGGCGGGGTAGGGTGATGGCTTAGTATGTCTTCCCTACACGTAACCAACCTCCGAACCTAGAATCACTGTTTTCGATAGACCAAAACGGAGTTATTTTTCTAAAAAGTCTTAAATGTTTTCTAAAGGTTGCCAAACAACCTGTTTTCTTAAAAATCCTCTCTTGAGGAGGTATTTTCAAAATCGTTTTAAAAAACCCTAAGTGTAGTCTTCGGATTGTGCTTAGTTTTTAGGTGACCTAACTCATCTTAATCAAGTTAGGTGGCGACTCCAAATCTTTTCCCAAAAGCCCTTTATTCAAACCAATTTTCAATTCAAACCTAGTCGCACTCATTTTTCTAGGAGGATGAGTTCTAACGAGAGAGTACAGTATTTTTCCCACTTGTGTATGTATTCCTCGAGTGCGAAAAATCTGGGTGCGAAAGGTATCAAACTAGTTATCTTCCAAGGATGTTTCTAATAGTATTCCTAACTTTCTAGTACCTTTTCAGACAATTCTGAGTCCAGTCTGATAAAGCCGGTGTGAAATGACTGTTTTGCCTTTGATGCGCTAATCGTCATTTCCAACCACACTAGTCTGGGTATCAAATTAGCAATCCCTCGGAACACTATTAATAGTATTTTTAACCTTCAAGTATTCTCATGAATCACTCTAGGTCGATCTCGGTGTTTTCCCAATTTGAATGACCGTTTTGTCCCTAGTGGGCCAGTGACCTTTTTCAATTATTTCGGCTCTAGTACTCAAGCTAGCTACCTCTAGAACATTCTTTAAAGGGTTTCCATCCATTCCTTGCTGAGTCTTGTTACTCAAAACCTTCCGGATCATTATCAGACTTTCCAGAGTCACTCCTAGTGAAGCTAGGCCAAAAATTGCATGGTAGTCACTAGGATAGCGCCCAAATCTTTTGCCTTGCGTCACAATGGTCAAAGATCAGTTTCTTGCTGTCCTAAACCATTTCCTAAGTGACTAGCGCCATTACAAGCCAAAAATTAGTCTGGCACCACTACAACAAGCACCAACCACTATTTTAGTGGCCTATAAATATAGGTCACCCTTGCGTATTCTGGCTCTGCAAAATCACTTCAGAAACTCTGCCTATTTGAAAATGGAGCTTGAACTCCCTTAAAACCCTAATTCTCTAAAGTTCCATTAAACTTTAGCCTCCATACACTTAAACCCTAGCCTCGATACAATCTATACACTCAAATCCTTGCCTCCAAGCATCCATTGAAGGTCAAGTTCAACCCTTGGAAGCTCTTGAAGATCAACTCAAAGTGCAATCAAAATCCACCTTCAAAGCAAAGAGAAGACAAACTAGGGTTTCTAGTTAAATTATGTAATTTCCCTCTCTCTTTCTTCTCTCTCCTAACCCACTTGGGTTTTCTTCTATTTTAATCCCCATCTTCTACCTTCTTTTCTTACATGCTTGAATTAAAGGACTTCCCGGTTCATGCCTAAGAAAGCCTTAGAGATAATCACCGTGTCAAGGATTTTATTTTAGAACCTAAGACGGTGTAGGTCCAGCCCCCTTGATTATGTGGTGAAGCCTAACCTTGTATGTTCACGTCCCTATTGCATTGTATTTGTTATATTCATACATTGCATTCAATACCATGTTCAAGGTTGTTTTTCAAACTTGCATTAAAGATTGTTTTCAAAATTGCATCCAAAAGAGTTGTTTTCAAAACCACACTCCTATGATAGTTCTAGTCATTTTAGGAAAGTGTTATATTTAATATGACTATCAAGATCTAAATTTGGGTTCAAACCTGTAAGCACCCCATTTTTGACCGCTCGGCAGTCTACACTCTGTCTAGACTTGTACTCAAGTCAATATGGACGTATTCCAATCGAAATCAACTCTCTAAGTCTAATCCCGTCTATCCATCACTTCGCGGGCCCCACCGGGCCCAAAGAGAAGCAAAATCACCAAAATGCCCTTAGGGGCATTATCCTTTCCATATTCTGAATCAGGCACGTCTTTCCAAAGATGATAAGACCCCTTTCCAATTTCAATCCCTCTCTCGAGACAGTTGATTCCTCGAGACGGTAAATCTACTCCAATCAGGCGCGTCTTTCTGAAGGCGATAAGACCCCTTTTCAATTCCAATCCCTCTCTCGAGACAGTTTATTTCTCGAGACGGTTCGGCGCATTTTTCAAAAAAAATCTCTTCGAAATGGTAAGTCCCTTTAAACCTGTTGATCGGGATGAGACCCCAAGTCCCCTAGATGGTAGAACGGTTCACCTTTGGCGCTTACTAGCCCGCCAATACAAAAATGTCCGTTTTGGCACGCCTTTCGAGAAAGTTGATTCTTAGGCGTTAAGTCCCTTTAGCAGCTTCCTGAGATCAGGCAGTCTCAGGAATGATCGCGAACCGTCAGAGTAGCGGAAATACTCACAAACATTACAACCGTTAGAGTAGCGGAAATACTCACAAGCAGGTCGATAGAGGGAATTGCCAACTAACCCCTATATCACACGACCACCGTCAGAGTGGCGGAAACACTCAAAACCCAGGTCAACACCAGTGCCTGCTAGCCCACTTCGGTGAAAAATGACCAAACTGCCCGTTGGGCTTTTTTCGGCACGTTTCTCGAGAATACACCCAAGTCTTTAGAACGGTAAGTCCAACCTTCCAAGATTGTCTTAAAAGCAATCTGGAACGATTATGTGCCTTCTAGTCAGTTTCGGGCCAGTTTTGAGACTTTTTGGTTAAGATGACCATTTTGCCCCTTGGCATCCTAACGCCTCGGGGACAATACCGGCTCTAGGTATCAAACCGGTAACTTCCCGAGATTGCTTCTTATAGTATTCTCAACCTTCCTCTACCTTCTCGAATCATTCCGAGTCAATTTCGGCAAACCCGGTACAAAATGACTGTTTTGCCCCTGGAGGGCTGGTCGCCTTTTCCGAGCACACTGGCTCTGGGTATCAAACTGGCAACCTTTGGCCTGGTGTTACTCCTAGTGACGCCAGAAGCATTTTTGGCCTGGCGCCACTGCAACAAGCGCTAGGTCTATCCCATCTCTATAAATACAGAGCCTCCTCCAGCGTGAAGGAGGTCTGCAACCTCAGTCTAAAAATCTTAATTTTCGATACATAGAGCTCGTACACTCCCAAAACCCTAGCTTCCCTAGGTTCTCCAAACCCTGGCCACCATACACAAACCCTAGCCTTATATACACTCATACACACCCCTATACACTTATACACTAGTCTCCAACCCTCCATTGAAGAGTTGGATTGCTGCAACTACGAAGATTTGAAGACCGAAGACGAGCCCTCGAAGATCAAGACCGAAGTGAAACGATGACTGAAGAAAGCAAGGCGCGCAAAGCTAAGCAAAATAAAGAAGACACAAGGTAGGCTTCTTATTTAAATTTCCGCACTTCCCCCTCTCGCTTCTCTCTCCTAACCCACTTGAGTTTTCTCTATTTTAATCTCCCATCTCTTTCCCCCCCTTTCTTTGCATGCTTGAAATGTGTAGGATTAGACTATTGGAGGGTCACCGTGTCGGGGGCTTTCCTTTAGGCTAACCGGAGACCATGTGGGTTCGACCCCCTTGATTATGTGGTGAAGCCTTAACCTTGTATGTTCACGACCCCAAATTTGCATTGCGCATATCATGATTCTTGCATTCTTCCAAAAATCATTTTCAAACTCGTTTTCAAAGCTTGCATTAAACTTGTTTTCAAAATTGCATCAAAATTTCCTTTTTCAAAACTTGTTTTCAAAATCACAATCCTAGGGTGATTCTAGCCTTTCCATGGCTAAGGTTGTTTTAGGAAAGTGTTACATTTAAAGAGACTAATATGGTCCATATTTTCAACTCCTTGTTTTCAAAACCACTTTCTTAAAGTGGTTTTAACCTTCTTATGGTTAGGATCGCTTTAGGAAAATGATACGTTTTTACACTCTCCAAAAACTCTCTTTTCAAAAGTCTCTTTTTCTAAAAATCTCATTTTCAACATACTTTCCTAAAACTCTCATTTCCAAAGTTGTTTTCAAAAACTCCCTCCAAAAATCTATTTTCCAAAACTCCCTTTTTTCAACCCCTTTCCAAAATCCTATCCCCAAAATCCACTTTCTAAAAATGTTCCTTAAAAATCTTTTCAAAAACTCTCTCCAACAATCTTCTACCAAAAATCTTTCTAAAAACTCTCTTTCCAAAATCTTCCTTCTAGAAACTCCCCACTAGGATTTTCCTTCTAAAATCTTTGTTTCCAAAACGCATTTTTCAAAAATTCCTTTTCTTAATGCCCAAGTCAAGCCTTAGAGCTAACAATTAGGAAACCCTAATTTTCTTTTCAAAAACATGATTTTCAAACTTGCGTTAAAACTTAGGTTTCCAAAACCTCTTGTTTTCTACATCAAAACTATACATATTTCCAAAACCTATTTTCTACGTCAAAACTATACACTTCCAAATCTAGGGTTTCTAAAACTTTTCCTTCCAAATCCATACCAAATCAAATCTTCCCTTTAGAAAACCAAATCCAATCTTCCTGTTTAGGAAACTAGATCCAATCCTCTGTTTTTGGAAACAAAATCAAACCTTCCCTTTTAGAAATAAAATCCAATCCCTTGTTTTAGGAAATAGGAATCTTAACTCTTCATAGTCTAAATCTTTCCTAATTCAACTCCTTCTTAATCTTCTACTTTCCTAAATCTTAAGTTTCCAAAACTTGAACATAAAAATCTTTCCTAAATTTTAAAACTCAACTTCCACATCTTTCCTAATTCAACCTTTTCCTAAATCTACCTCTTTTCAAATTTAAGTTTTCAAATCTTTCCTAAACTCAAACCTTTCCTAATCTTAAGATTTTCTAAAACTCAAACTTTAAAACTTTCTAAACTCAAGATTTTTTCACTTTCAAAAACTTCCCTATTTCGAAACATTCCAAATTCAAAACTTTCTAATTTTAAAACTTTCTTAAGACGAAATTTTTCCTATTTCGAAAACTTTTCTAATTCGAAAACTTTCCTAATTCGAAACCTTTCCTAAATTGAAAACTTTCCTAAATTGAATCTTTCTAAACCAAAACTTTCCTAAAATGAAACTTTCCTAAAATGACACTTTTCTAATTTGAAACTTTCCTAATTCGAATATTTCCTAAATCTAGTATTTTCTAATCTTTCCAAGTCCAACGTTTGAGTCAAATCTTTTCTAAAATCCTTCCAAGTCAAGTCAAATCTTTCTAAGTCTTAAGTCTTTCCTAAGTCTAGGTTTCCAAAACCAAGTCTTCCAAAATCAATTTTTCCAAATCTTCCAATCAAAGTCCAAATTTTCTACTCTTCCAATTCGAATTCGAATTCCAACTTCAACTCTTTTCCAAATCAACTCTTCTATTTTCAATTGGACTCTTGTCCGAACTACGACTGACCTGATTCCTCCAAAGGGATACATAGGCAACCCTCATGGGTGCGGTCTCCACATTTTTTAAATTTCCAATTCCACAACCTTTTTCAAATCTCCAATTCCACAATCTTCTTCAAGTTTCCAATTCTATGTTCTATTTCCAATTTCCAATTCCAAATTTCTATTTTCAAATCTCCATTCTCAATTTCTAAAACTTTCCAATTTCAAATCTATCCTTTCAAATCTCTCCTCTAAAATCAAATCAAATTCTTTTATTTCCAAATCTATTTTCAATTCAACCTTCCTCTTGTATCTGCATATCATGCATCATGTCTTTTTAAGCATTCTTTTTTTCAAAGTGGATAGGATCGAACATTAGTTACTTAAAGACTCTCATAGGTGAATCTAGGGTTGATTGACATGCAGGTACCGAAAGGGCGGGGTAGGGTGATGGCTTAGTGCGTCTTCCCTACACGTAAGCAACGTCCGAACCTAGACCACTGATTTTAAAGACCAAAAACAGAGTTATTTTTTAAAAAAGGGCTAAATGTTTTCTAAAGGTTGCCAAACAACCTGTTTTTCTTAAAAACCTTCTCTTGAGGAGATATTTTCAAAATCATTTTTCAAAACCCTAAGTGTAGTTTTCGGATTATGCTTAGTTTTTAGGTGACCTAACTCACCTTAATCAAGTTAGGTGGCGACTCCGAACTTTTTCCAAAAGCCCTTTATTCAAATCTTTTGTCAATTCAAACTTAGTCGCACTCATTCTTCTAGGAGGGTGAGTTCTAATGAGAGAGTACAGTATTTTTTTCGCTTATGTGTGTATTCCTCGAATGCGAAAAATCTGGGCGCAACAGCTGACGACTCTTCTGGGGATACTTAGAGGATTAGGTCATAGTCATGTCTTTTTAGCCCTCACCTATGTAGAGTCTTCAATTAACTTGTTCAATCCTATTCACTTTAAATTTTCAAAATTAAATTTGCAAAGTTATTTTCAAAAAACATGCATCTATTCATATTATCTTGTATTAAGTTTGTCATCTACATACTAACTCTTGCATCTTTGTTTTGTAGGTGCACTTTGGTTTGTAATTTTATGTTATTAACTATTGTGCATGAATGTGATGAATAGGATGAATGGGAGTTGTTGGGCTCTTTCCTCCACTTTCAAAAATCACACACACTGCATGTGCACCTGCATTCTGTATACTTGCATATTACCCTGATATATCCTTTCTAGTTAGAAAGGGGGAACGGTATATTGGTTGTGGGCAAGATACTGTATCAGTTTCTTCGCCTATGGCCTCTTGATGGTTCCCTCGCTTGGATTACTAACCGATCATGGCACCATCTCGGGGAGTGGGCCTAAGTTTAAAGATCCGGGGACCGAGCCTTTTTAGGACGCATTAGTCAACCCTCAACCTCATGCTCATATAGACACCATGCATAGTTGAACCTCTGCCGGATTTAAGATACGAGCACCGTTTTCAAAGCCATGGTGGAAAGGGCGACTGCTCTTATTTTCATTTATGCCTGTCTATTCCTGTTGTTATAATGACTGTATTCATACTGTTATAATGCTTGTTTAACTGCTCATGTATACACATTTACTTTGCTATTGCATTCTCTTTCCTTATAATCTTTGCATATCCATGTTCATGCATTCAATATCTCATGTCAAGACAAGAGTTCCAAGTAACTCAAGTCACTGCATTCTCATGCATATGATCAACCCATTGAGAGTGACACCAAGGTCACTCTCCTTTGCATTAAACCTACCTAAACTCTAAGGGTTCCCACGCAACCCTAAGGACTCATGGCATGCACCTCAATTCATTCCATAAGAGGGGCCCCAATCCCTCTACACTCACGGAGATAGGGTTGCCAAGAAGACAAGGGGCAATCGATCAACAAGGTCTCTCAGCGACCTTCTCGACATCAAATCCAAAAAAGGCGAATCCGAAGACTCAATAGTAGTTTAGGTTTTTCCTTTGTAGAACTAGATAGGTGGAACCCCAAGGGAAAGTGTTCCCCCTCCCCTCTATTAAAATGTATGCCAATTCTTTTGTATTTCGAACCCAAAGTTAAATGTATTTCTTTAATTTCCTCGAATGAATTGATAGATGAATGCATGAATGAATGAAGGTTCCCATGCAACAGTAAGGTACCTGCATACAGGGGCAAACCCCCTATATCCAAAAGTGAGCCAATACATCATGTTTAGTCTCGCTCTCAAGCAGGGGCACCCTTAGGACATGCATTGCATAAAAATGTTCAAATCAAGGCACTAACTTCTTTTTTTCTTCTGTTTTTTCTTGTCTTCTATCCTCCCCCTCCTCATCTTGAAGTACTAAGAGAACCGAAGACAAAAGCAAGACAAGAAAGGGGGTTTTCTCAATCACTCACTCATTATCATTATATTGCTTACATGGTCACTTCTTTTATTGCTCACGCATCCACATCCATTCCAAGACAAGAGTTCTAATAATTCAAGTCATTTCATTTTTATGCATTCAATCAACCATAGAGAGAAAGGAGTAATCTAATCTCATGCTAAGCGAACCTACCAAAACTCCTAAGGGTTCTTAAACCCTAAGAATTCATGGCATGCATAGAACCATATCTTGAGAGAGGCCCAAATCTCTCTCAGTCCATGGAGGCGGGATTGCCCAAATAAGGGAACATCAACTGGCCCACGTCGAAGAGGTATTATATTGCATAATAGGGGCAAAACCCCTCCTCCAAAATGGACTTGTCAACATGCCTAGATTCCCTCAAAGAGGGGACCTTCATAGGACATGCATCGCATAGAACCTCCAACTCCACATGCTGACTGCATTATGTCTTTCTTTTTCTTTTTGTAGGTCAGAGAGCACAACTGAATTCATGGAATCCCTTTAGCACCTGACCAGATTCAAACTCATGGGAGGATAAGCCTGGTTGTTAGAAGAGGCCGAACCTACATCAAGGAGAAAGAAAAACTAACCATCCATCTGCAAGACGTTACCTCCCAGCCATGCCACGACAATCACCGTCCATGTAGAAAAAGGCCTTATCGTTTGCAAAGTTCTGTCAGACACATACATTACTACAAAAAAATCTCCTAACTCTTGACTGCATGCCAAACATCGCAGGAGATCTGTCAATCCGCCCTCCGTCGTTTGGTGATAAACTCGAAGAATGAAATGCCAAAAAAGTTGACAATTTCAAAACCCTGTTAGGGGTTCTTACCAAGAGATCCACAAGAAAAGGGAGATTTTTACAAAATTCGTCTATTTTCTCTTCGTCTTTCTATTTCTCGCATATCCTCTTTAAATAACCATTGCATGCCATGTAATCATGTTTTGAAATGAAAATAGGTAGTTCCCAGTTTATCCCCTTTGTTTCATACTCTTGTGGACGATTGTCATATTTAGGGATTTTTCCCCATTTGGTAAATGACTCGACTTGAAGGATGGGTTAACATGGGCAACCCATTCAATAAGGGGTTAAAACCTTTGAGAGACATAGAGAGAGTGAGAGATAGGAAGAAAACAATCTCAATAAAGAAGTGCGAATTTTATTGAAAAGGCGACACTTGCATGATATCCTGGCTGGGCGATGGGCAGCCGAGTCCCCAAAATGACGAGAAGCCATTATTCAATTTATCCCAAATAAACACTACCCTTTGCTCAACCCATTAGAGTCGTACATAATTTCTTCTAAGATATCCCCAAACCAAGAACCATATCCCACCTTGGGGTAAGCACAAAATAGTTGATTTGATAGAACATGCAGGGGTTCACTGACAGAAATACATCATCCCTAGGAATATTATCTAAATTTTGTACAAAGGCTTTATGGACTAAGCAATTCAATTTGAAATGATTAGAGGCCCTCAATTCTATTACTATACACAAAAATATACCCTTTGCTTAACCCACTAGTGTCTCGCAGAAAGCAGAAGTTTTTTTTTGTCAACCCCGATCCGAAACCATTCCCCTCATACTGGGGCAGACAGGCAGCAGAAGATCTGGTAGAGAACGTTATCGACCATTAACCTAAAATAACCATCGACCATTAGTCATCACTTTTTGGATGAATGAAGCATGACATAAGTTTTGGAAAGAAGTTTGAAATATGGAAGTCTTTGAAGGAGTTTGAAATAGAAACTTTGAATTGATAGGAACTTTTGAAAAAAGGACTGGAGTTGAAATGGAAGTTATGACCACACCATTTTAGGTTGCCTACGTATCTCATTTGGCGAGAATCAAGTCAATCGTAGTTCGAGCAAGAGTCAGATGGAAAATAGACGCATTAGGGCCTTTGGAAAGTTTGAAGACACTTTAGGGTCTTTGAAAAAGTTGAAGACGCTTTGTGGTCTCGAAAGCTTTGACTTGGAATGGGATAGCAGAGTGTTTTGAAAATGTTTTTGGATCAAATCAAGGAATTTTTGGTAAATGCTTTGGAGTAACTCAAGAAAGTTTGAGAGTGTTTTTGAAGTTTTGGTTTGAAAACCTTGGAGGTATGACTTTGGAATGTTTTAAGAAGTTAGTTTTTGAAAGTGGTTTTTGAAAAGGGCTAAGGGTTTGGAATCCTAATATGAACAACCTTGGAGGTTGCTCTTGCTATATCACTTTCCTTTGGAATCCCTACCATAAAAGGGGTAGGAACACCTTAGCCTTGTGAGCTTGTGAAAAACATTTTTGAAAATGCCTTGAAGTTGGAGTGTAGGGAATTTGAAGGGGTCATGGAGTTGGCCTTTTGAAACCTCAAGAGAGTAGGAGGTTCTGGAAAAATGAGTAATGGGTATAGTTTGAAATTGAAAGATCATTTAAAAAGGGTTCATGATTTGAAATCTTGAAGCATGCTAACCTATGTTGTGTTAGCCTATGGTTTAGGGTGACCTAAGGTTAGGTTGGACTAGGGTTGACTAACTAGGGTAGGGTTAACCTAAAGTTAAGATGACTTAGGATTAACTAACTAGGGTTAAGTTAACTTAAGGTGAGTGAACTAGGGTCAAGTTAACCTAGGGTTGGATAACTAGGGTCAAGTTAACCTAGGGTTGGTCAACTAGGGTCAAGTTAACCTAGGGTTTGGTAACTAGGGTCAAGTTAACCTATGGTTGGTCAACTAGGGTCAAGTTAACCTAGGGTTAGGTAACTAGGGTCAAGTTAACCTAGGGTTAGTCAACTAGGGTTAAATTAACCTAGGGTTGGATAACTAGGGTTGGACAACTAGGGTCAAGTTAACCTAGGGTTGGATTGGAAGATGGTTTTGAAAAGTGGTTTCATACACTTTTAGAAAGGGTATTGGAAAACAACTTATGTTATGCACAGGACTTTGATTGACAAGCCTTTTGAAAATCATTTCTATGAAAATTTTGATTCTAGCCAAGAGTATGGTTTGTATAGGTGGTGCTTGGAGCCCATTCCAAGGAAGGCTCCCTTATGGCCATTATAACCATTATCTTGACAAGAGTGTAAGGGGTCAAAAATCAACATGATAACAACTTTTTGAAGCACCATTTTTAATGTAAAGATGGAGAGAATGAATTTTTGAAAACCATCTTTGGAAAAGGATTTTGAAAACCATTTTCCAAAGAGACCATTCTATCAAGAAAGGGCTCCATGAGGCCATTTTAACCACTAAACTTAAAAAAATAGAAACCTTGAATTTTGGAGAGCTTGAAAACATTTCTTATACAAGTCAAAATGCCATGATGCCGAAAAGAGAGTTAGGAGTTAGTAGGGGATCTTCTAAGGCATGATTTCTAAGGTCTCATCCTAAACTTCAAGGAGCTAACTCTTGAAACTATTTTTGAACGAAATATAGAGCTTGGAAATGGTATGGAACTAAGAGTAATGTAAGCATTGTAGAATATGGTAATAAGCATAAAAATGAAACCAAGCACACAAGACATGATCAAAATAGTAATATGCAAGGGGTCATGATCACATACAAGGCTTTTAGGCTACACCACATAAACAAGGGATTCCTAAGCCATACCATCTTAAAGTAGGCTAGTGAGAGATCCTTCTACAAGGTGGTTCTCACTTGCTTTCCTCTAGGCATGATCTAAGAGCCCTCTTGGCTCCAGCATGCAAGAATGGGGGGTTGAAGATGGGGATTAAAATAGAGAATAGCCTAAATAGGCTAGGAGGGATAAGAGAAGAGTGGGGGAAGACAAAAATTTAAAAGGGATACCACCTTTTGCCTTTAACACACTTGTATTTTTCAATGAATGTCTTGATTGGAGCTTGAATGACTTCAAGAAGGCTTAAAGGGCTGGAAGGGAGTGTTTAATGGTGTATAAGGCTAAGTAAGTGAAGTGTATGGATTTTAGGGTGGTGGAATCTAGCCTAAGTGTTGGAGGGGTGGAGTGCGTATAGAGATTCAAAGTTCTGGAGTAGTTTCAGCAGAGTTTCGCATCAATTTTGGAGTTGGAATATGCAAAGGGGGGGTCTGGTATTTATAGGCAAAAGTTTTTAACACTGGCGCATGTAGGACATGCGCCTATGCAAATTTTACGCAGGCACATTTGCTACATGCGCGGGTATTATTCCATTAGGAGAATGCCATGTGGCACCCAGTGTACTGGTTACATCTCGATAGTTGATTGAAATTTGGTTGATCTGATCAAAATTTGAGTGCATGTAGCATACGCTCCATCACCGGGAAGGTTCGTTTAAATTTTGTTTCGATAATTAAACCAATCAAGAAGGTTTTGGGAAAATCGGTCGCACCCAGGATATTCTCCTAGGGCTTCTGGTGAACTTTTATGTTTTCAAAAAGTTTGAATTATGTTTGAAAGTGTGAGATATAGTCTCAAGTAACGTGCGTAAAATGGCATCTTTGCAGAGCATCTGTGATACGCTCCGTGGGTGTTCGAAAGTAGCTGTTTTCGTGTTGCATGATCAAGGCCTTCGGGAAGCGATCTTTTCGATCGGACCGCACCGATGGAAAGTACTCTGAAAATACTTTGGGGAATTCCCAGATTTATGAATTTCTCAAGTCGTTTGTCAGTGCGTTACAATCAGGGAATTGGTGGAAAGGTTAATCTAAGCGGAGCGTCTGTGATACGCTCCAAGGGTTGCTGGAAGTTACAGTTTTTGCACCCTACGATGAAGAGCTTCGGGAAGCGATCTATTCGATTGAGCCATATCGATGGAAAGATCTATGAACGAGCTTTCGGGAGTTCCTTGATTTACACATTTCTCAAGTCATTTGACGGTGCGTTATAACTAGGGAATTGGGAGAAAAGACAATTTAGGTGGAGCGTCTGCGAGACGCTTTAGGGAACTTTTATCGAGTCGTGAGTGTTTAGTGTCGTAGTGCCCTCTTTAGGTTAAACATGGGTGTATGGTGAGGCCCTTTGTTCGAAATCCTAGGATCGGTGTTATTTCAGGGCGCGTTTGGATTGCCATGCGCAAAATGGTCATTTTAATCGGGTTTGGTTCAAAATGGTCAGGAACAGTTTGGCGTGTTGTGTTAAGCGTGTAGGGTTGTTCATGGATGGTTTCGGGAGAGTCTTTTACCGTTTGGTGGGGTTTGTGTAGTACTAGGACATTCAGGGGCAAAACAATCATTTTGACCAGTGTTAGCCGGAACGGGACCGGATGGCATGTGGAGTATGCCTAACAGTTCAGTAACGATTTGGAAGGGTGGACTTTTTGTTTTGAGGGATTTTAAACTTTCCCAAAACGTGCCTGGAGGCCCAAGGGGTAGGTTTGGTCATTTTTCACTGAGTCGGGTTAGTAGGCGCCGGTGTTGACCTAGGTGTTGGTTCCTGAGACTGCCCGGTCTCGAAAAACTATCTATGCGGTGTTGGTCTCTAAGAACGCTTGGTCTTAGGGAGCTACCTGTAGGGTGGTGTTGGTTTCTGGGAACACCTGGTCCCAAAAAGCTACCTGTGAGGGCGGTGTTGGTCTCCGAGAATGCCTGGTCTCGGAGAGCTACCGAATGACGGACATTCTACATTGACGGGCTAGCAAGCACCAGAAGTGAACCGTATGGAATTTGATGAGGTGCTAGTCCCCGTGATCGCTCGACCTTGGGAAGCTAACTGGAAGGCGTTGGTTTTTGGGACTACCCGGTCCCGAAAGCTGCTTGGAATGATGGTGCTTATGGCTCCAGCGGGTCCTTGTGGGCCCGAGAAGCAACCAATTGATTGGATTGGAGATTGAAAGGCTCATCTTAAGCTTGCATGTGTTGCGATGCTTGAAACCAAAGCCCGATTGGGTCGGAGATTGCCGAGCAGGCAAAAATAGGGTGCTTACACGGACCTTCCAGAGTCACTCATAGTAAAGACAGGCTAAAAATTGTATGGTAATTACTAGTACAAGTGCCCAAATCTTATGAAGATACGTTACTTGCCAACCTTAAAACTTTCCTAAGTGGTTGGCACCACTAGGAGAAGAAAATTTTGCCTGGCGCCACTAGGAGAAGAAAATTCTGCTTAGCGCCACTGCAATAGGCGCTAGGTCAATCATCTGTTTATAAATACAAAGCCTCCTCCAGCGTGAAAAGGGTCTGCAAACTCAGTCTAAAAACTCTCCTCTTCGATACATAGAGCTCGAAGTCTCTCCAAACCCTAGTTCTCTTTAGGTTTTCTAAACCCTAGCCCCCATACACTCACATACACTCATATATACTCAAACACTAGCCTCCAAAGCCTCCATTGAAGACTTAAAGTGTTGTAACTTCGAAACTCCTAAAGATCAAGCAAGCTCTCGAAGAACAATGGAAAGTAAAGCGAAGACTGAGGCAAAGCAAGAAAAACAAAGCAAATAAAGCAAAGCAAATGAAAAAAGCATAAGGTAGGCTTCTTATTTAAGTTTATGCAATTCCACCCTTTCTCTTTTCTCTCCTAGCCCACTTGGGTTTTCTTCTATTTTAATCTCCTATCTTCTACCCCCCCTTTCTTGCATGCTTGAAACAAGGGACTCCCCTGTTCATGTGTAGGATTAGGCTATTGAAAGTTATCGTGTCAGGGGCTCTCTCTTAGTCTAACCAGAGACCACGTGAGTTTGGCCTCTTAATTATGTGGTGAAGCCTTTAACCTTGTATATTCACGACCCCAATTTACATTGTGCATATCATGATCATGCATCTCTCCAAAATCTGTTTTCAAACTTGTTTTCAAAATTTGTATCAAAACTCGCATTAAAATCTTCTTTTTCAAAACTTACTTTCAAAATCACAATCCTAAGGTGATTCTAGCTTTTCCATGGTTGGGGTTGTTTTAGGAAAGTTTTATATTTAAAGTGACAAATATGGTCCATATTTTTAAATCGTTGTTGTTTTCAAAACCACAATCTTAGAATGGTTCTAACCTTCTTATGGTTAGAATCATTTTAGAAAAGTGAGATATTTTTTAGAGGCTTGCAAAAATTCACATTTAAATTCTCTCCAAAATCTCTTTTTAAACTCACTTTCTAAAAAACTCTTTTCCCAAAATCTATTCTCCAATATACTTTCTAAAAATCTCTCTCCAATCTCGTTTTCAAAAATTGCTTTCTAAAACTTCCCTTCACAAAATTCACTTTCCAAAAATCCCTTTTTAAAAACTCTCTTTTCAAGTTTGCTTATAAAAAACTCGTTTCTAAGATCTCCTTCCAAAAATCTTTCTTTCCAAAAATTAACTTTCCGAAATCTCTTTTCTTGGAGTCCAAGTTAAGCCCTAGAGCCATGGTTAGGAAACCCTAATTTTCTCTCCAAAAACATAATTTCTAATTTCCTATTTTGGCCTCAAATTTTAGGTTTCCAAATCCTATTTTTTACCCCAAAATCTGGGATTTCTAAAATGTTATCTTTCCAATTTCATGTCAAATTCAATCTTCTCTTTAGGAAACCATATCCAATCTCCCCATTTAGGAAACTAGATCCAATTCTCCGTTTTTTAAAACAAAATTAAATCATCTTTTTTTAGAAACAAAATCCAAATCTTTCCTAAATTCAAATCCTTCCTAATCTCATACTTTCCTAAATCTTAAGTTTCCAAAACCTAAACTTTCAAATCTTTCCTTAAATTTTAAACTTTTTAATCTTTCCTAATTTCAACCTTTCCTAATTTCATACCTTTCCAAATTTCAACCTTCCAAATCTAAATTTTTAAATCTTTCTTAAACTCAAACCTTTCTTAATTTTAAATCTTTCCTAATTCAAAACTTTCTTAAGTTAAAACTTTCTAAAATTCTAAACTTTCTAAATTCCAAATCTTTCTTAAATCAAACTTTTCTTATTTTAAACTTTCCTAAAATGAAACTTTCTTAAAATGGAACTTTCCTAAAACAAAACTTTCCTATTTTGAAACTTTTCTAATTTGAACCTTTCCTAAATCCAACTTTACTAATCTTCCAAGTCCAACATTCGTGTCAAATCTTTCTTCCTCCTAAGTCCTATCTTTCTTAAGTCTAGGCTTCCTAAATCTCGATCTTTCCAAAACAAGTCCAAATCCTTATTCTAAGTTCTATCTTTCTAAACCGAAGTCCGATCTTTTCAATTCCAAATTCCCATTTCAAATATTCTATTCTATTTTACAAATAAAAAATCTCTTTTTCAAATCAAACATTCTATTTTCTATCGGATTCTTATCCGAACTACGACTAACCTGATTCCTCCAAAGGGATACGTTGGCAACCCTCACCGGTGCGGTCATATTTTTTTTTAAATCTCCAATTCCACAATCTTTTTCAAATTTTCAATTCCATAATCCATTTCAAGCTTCTAATTCTAAAATCTATTTTTCAAATATTCAATCTATTTTCAATTCTTCAATCCTTCTTTCAAGTTTCAAATCAAGTCTTTTCAAATCACAAATTTCTTTTCCAATTCTATTTTCAAAAATCAAGTATTTTCTTGTACTTGCACATTATGCATCATGTTAAACTTTTTTTTCAAAATTCTTTTTTAAAGTGGATAGTGTTGGAGATTTATTAATCGAAGACTATAATGAGTGAATCTAGGGTGAATAGACATATAAGTACTGCAAGGGCAGGGTAAGGTGATGGCTTAGTACATCTTCCCTACACGTAACTAACCTTCGAACCTAGATCACTAATTTCGAAAGGCCAAATGAAGTTATTTTCAAAAAGGGTTTAAATATTTTCTAATGGTTGCTAAACGATTTATTTTCTTAAAAACCCTCTCTTTAGGAAGTATTTTCAAAAAACCTTTTTCGAAGACCCTAAGTGTAATATTCGGATTGTGCTTAGTTTTAGGTGACCTAACTCACCTTAATCAAGTTAAATGGCGACTTCAAATTGTTTTTCAAAAGCCCTTTATTCAAATCAATTTTCAATTCAAACCTAATCGCACTCGTCCTTCTAGGAGGATGAGTTTTAATGAGAGAGTACAGTATTTTTCTCGCTTGTGTGTGTATTCCTCAAGTGCGAAAAATTTGAACGCGACAGGTACCCCCTATGAGTTCATCGATGGTGCAGAGGTAGTCCTCCCTATTGAGGTTGAGATTTCTTCTCTGAGGATCTTAATGGAGACCAAATTGGATGAAGCTGAATGGATCAAAGACCGATACGCTCAACTTTGCTTACTGAATGAAAAACGATTGACTGCAATTTACTATGCTCAATGCTACAAGAAGCGGATGGCTCGGGCCTTTAACAAGAAAGTGCAGCCGCAATCATTCTAACTAGGAGATTTAGTTCTGAAGATGATTTTCTCCCACCAGGAGGCAACATAAGGAAAGTTCGCCCCAAACTATGAAGGGTCATTCCTAGTCAAGAAAGTTTGGCTTGGAGGAGCTCTTGCTTTAGATGAAATGGATGGCCGTGAATTCCCTAGCCCATTGAACTCTGATGCCGTCAAATAATACTATGTATGATTTAAAAGCTGGATTCCCATTTTTTGATTGGAAGCAATGAAATTCGCGTCTTAATCTCTTCTAATCACTAAAGCCCGATCAAAATCTCATTATTAGAGCTCTATGGACTAAGTAATTTAAAATTGAAATGAAGAGAAGCCTCCATTCTCACTACCATACAGCCAAAAGCAAACTTTGTTAAACCCACTTAAGCCGTTTACGTTTCTTCTCAAGGAAGCCCCAACCTAGTGATCACTTCCCACAATGGGTTAAAATAAAGCACTGAGAGAAAATATATCCAAGTAAGAGGGATTGTAAAAGTATCCACCTCAAAAAAAAAAAAAAAAAAAACTTGCATTGGTAAAACACAAAGGTAAAAAAAGGAAGGGCAAGTACATGCATTAAAGCCTAAGTAGAGTTATAGGTTTGAGCCTCTACCTTTTTCTTTTAAAATTATAGTCCACATCACAAATCCTAGTAAAAAGTCCTCTCAGATCAAAATTAAATTGCTTAGTCCAAATGAGCTCGCAGAAATACGGCCTTATCGAAGGAAGTTAAGAGTTGTCTCAAATATTATTTAGAAGCTTCATAACAGAAACTGGAAACCCAGCTAAAAACAAAAAGGGAGAAAAGAGAAAAAAACACATTTTCGAGGATGCGGTGAAAACTCGAAAGGGCACCGTTGGTAAAAAGGTAGGGATGTGGCAGGATACAAAATTGTTGACCTTAGTGAAAACCTACGAATGCGCCTTGGTGCAAAAATGACAAATCTGGGGTTGGTGAAAACCCACATGGGCGCTAGTAGTAAGAATAGCAAAGAAAAGGGGGGGGGGGGGGGGATGGGGTTGAAGCAAGGAAGGAACCACGGGTAATCTGAAGGGCATACATTCCCAAAAATCACAGGTAGAAAAAAATAGTGGATAGGTCAGAGGATGTTTTGAAAAGCATTCTCTGGGTTATTTAAGCTGAGGTCAAGGAAGTAGAGGGTCCTCTTTCGAGATAATAAGCCAATCGAAGTATCAAACTACAGGGAGTAATTTCCATTTGAATTTCTTAAACATATTTTGTACTAACCATGCAGGAAAAGCATCTTAGTCATGTAATAAAGAAAAATGATACAAATCTATATGATGAAAAAGAAGAAAATACTAAAATGAAATTTGTCTCTCTACAAATATAGGTATCAAAAGTCTAGAAACAGATCAAGAATGGGGAGCGAAAATGTATCGCTCCCCATTATCATCAAAAGAAGAATCGACAAAGGCAGGGTCCACCGGCTCGCCATCCACATCAATAGGAGGAGCACTGGAGGACGTTCCTGCAGCCGTTAATCCAAGCCTGCCTTACTCATAATCCGCACATCTAGCTAGAAGAACATCCCTCTCCCGAGCAAAAGACTCCACTGTCTCCCTCAGAGATCAAAACTCAATAGTATCATCCTCCGGAAGTGTAAAAATGACCGGGCCACCACGAGAGCACTTTTGTCCCTAAGAAGCACTTAAGGGCAGACTACCATGTGTCGATAGGGCCACTGCTAGCCGTATCTCCAGAGAAGCCACCTCTCCATCCTTGATCCTCAATCAGTCATGTATCAGCCTTCGATTCTGTCACCTGTGACGAAGCCCCTGAACAACTATAGCTATCAAGAAGTCTCTATATCCCACAGGGGGTAGAGGCATCTCAAAAAGCATATCCTTAACCTTACCAGATCCTAACATATACTGGCAGAACCAGTAACGGTAATTCTCAGTCTCAATGGGCTCACAGGAGAATGACCCGTCCTTATCCACATAGGGGAGCAAGGACCTCCACATGTTTATAACCTTCTTTACCAAGGCTTTTGGGATCATTGCCTCAAAAACCAAGCTAAACTTAGTTGTTGATTCCAGATAAGGGATGTTCTGGCTTCTACCAAACGGCCTAAGACTCAGATCCCAAAGAAAGGGGTAATTCCTAACAAACATGTCATAGGTACGGAGGCCCCCTCAGAAGTTCGCACTCTCGAGCCATACCTACCAATCAACCCCATATACCACCTGATCGTGTCAGACCTCCTATCCGAAAATAGGCGGCGCAAGCCATATCAGTCTTTGGAAACCTCTCGCCATTTATGATAACTCTTTGTAACGTCAACAGAAAATATATATGGTCAAGCTCGGGATACCAGGTTTGCTGAAACGGAGGAATGGCAAACAAATGGCCGATCACCCAAAGCTAGAAAAGTGTGGTGCACACCTAAAAATGAACATCAATACCCTACTGGAATCGAGAGAAGCTAATATATGTCTTTCCCACAACCATAGGAGCATAAGATTGCCCTTTGTAAATCCCGGCAAGCAATACGCATAGTCGATAGTCAATCAGGTCATCCTTCCTAGGGAACACCAGGAGGTTGAAGAGGAGCAAAGCCAGGGCCACCATACAAGAGACCGACCAATCTTGAGAAGACTGTCAATCACCTCGATAAGCTGCCATACCTATCACAAACTCAAAGTGGGAAAACAAAAACTCCACCGGAACATAAAAAAACTAGGGCAAGAAGCCGGAAGTAAAAACCGCTCATCAGTGTCCAAGCTGAGTCAAGACAACTGAGATGCAACCGTCAGGGAAGATGGGTCCCATGATGTTAGCCGAGTCATCCCAAAAAACCATGAAGAAATCTATAATCATGAAGAGTAGGAGTCAACTTGCATTCTCTGAAGCAAATAAGTCATAAGTCTGGCTACCAAAAAGGAACTACTGCCTTTATGAATCCTGGAATGAGCCACACCTCCAGGAGTGAAGCAAGACGACTAGTGAAGCAATAAGACCAAATATCCGGCAAAAGATGTCCTGCTCATCTGGAGGATACCCGTCATACCAAGCCCTTAGTCGCAAGCTTAGTCGTAAGATATCATCTGCCATCCTGAAAATCAAATTAAGGTAAAGACATCAATATACAGTATATATAGCTCAAAAGAATAAAAAAAGTATAAAAAAAAGGAAAGGAAGAAAATGAAATACAGAACGATGCAAATCCCGTTCTCCTACCCCAGCAGAGTTTATTCCATCATAATCCTCAACTTTCAAGTTTCCTAAACTTTCTCTCCAAAAGTTTATTTCAAAATCAATTGTTAAGATTTTTAAGCTTTTTCCTTCAAAAGTTAGTTCAAAATTAAAATCCAAAGTTAAATTTGAAATCAAATTTCAAAGTTTTCTTCAAAATCCATTGCAATGGTTTTCTAACTTTTCCTTCAAAAGTTTTATTCAAAATCCGTTTCAAAGGTTTTCTAAACTTTTCCTTCAAGAAGTTTTATTCCAAATCTAGTATCAAAATTTTCTAAACCTTTCCGTCAAGAAGTTTTAATTCCAAGTCCCAACGAATTTCTTGAGGTCTTCTTTGTCAAAAAGACACCATTCTCAAGTGTTTTATCTATTTTTCCTTAAAAAAGATTCTATTTAAAAAATTTCTATCTTTTTCCTCATTTCAAAAAATTTCAACAGAGTCCCATTTGTAAATAGTCCATACAACGCCCAAAACTCTGCAATATAACACAAACTGTGTACCCCACAGTATCACAATCAAATATTACTAACATACCTAAAACAATATGTGCACATTCTCAAGGTTTTTGAATTTTTCAACAAACATTTCTATTTTCTAAAATTCAAGGGTTTTCAAAATTTTTGCAAAATCTTTCAACAATAATTCAAATATTCTATAAAAGATTTTCATATTTTTCTAAATACATAACACTAGTAATTCAATTAATATTTTTAATTTTTCAAATATTTTTTCTATTTTTTGAAAAAGAAAAATTCAAATTTTTTTTAGATAATTACAAAGCTTCTCATGGTTGTTCAAAACATTTCTCTAAGATACACGGTGGAAAACGCTGGCAAGAAAAAGGAATCCCTAAAGCTATAGGAGTAATTCCCCGTTTCCTACTTAGAAACCCTTGCGAGTAAACATGTAAAACTAATCAAACTCAATCAAATAGGTATGAAAACATAGAAACAACACTACCAGAGTGCTCAAAACACATCGAAACATAAATTTTAACTATTCACACGACTCAAACGGAGTTCTACACATCTAGATGAACAGAAAACAAAAACTCATCTTTTGGAGTTTTCTGGCAAAATCTTCTTCTCTGACGAAAACTCTGGTAACGGTGATCATTTCCAACGACTCTTTGACATCCCCCAAACTCACTCCTTTAATGCCCAAATGTTCCTCCTTGCAAAAACTCCAAGAAAAGCTCTCAAAACCCGAAAATCTATACAAACCCGTAACCCTCGAATGAGGCGCTGTCTAGATCTTAATCCTCAGGCTTGGCACCATTGCCAATGGCGCTAAGGCAAACTTAAGCTTGGCACCACAGGCCAATTCTGGGTAGTTTGCCTATTTGCCCATTAAAATTCTATTTTAAATGCCCCATTGGGCCAATTTGCAATTTTCAAACTCCAGTCTTCAAAACTGTCTAACTCCCATCCCTTCGATCGCCTCACGATCAACATAGGACCCTTACTTTATTATTTTCTACAGTCAATAAGCAAGGGGAGCAAAAGAAGGGCAGCTGTAAGCACCCTATTCTTGGCCATTCAGCAATCTCTAGCCTGACTAGACTCACATTTGAACCCACACAAACACATTCAAGCCCAATCAAGTTAATCAACTACTTCGCGGGCTCGTTAGGCTCAATAGAGGCAAAAATGACCAAAATGCCTTAGGGCATTGCTTGGTTCAATTCTAGCTGACACGTCTTCTTAAACACGGTACGTTCGTCTTTTAACCTCAATCCCAGCTCTAACTTCAGTTCAGACCAGTTAAACTCACTTTGGCATGTGTTTTGAGAAAGTTAATCCCTCAGACGGTAAGTCCATTCAGCATGGCACGTTTATCGAAAAAGTATAAAAACCCTTAAATCGATAAGTCCCTTCACACCCATCGGCCGGGATGGAACCCAAGTCCTCGAGATGATAGAATAGTTCACTTCTGGCACTTGCTAGCCCGCCAACGTAGAGTGTCCATTATTTGGCACGTCAATCGGGAAAGTACCTAAGGTCTTGAGGCAATAAGACCATCCAGCAGCTTCCCAAGATTAGGCAGTCTCTGAAATGAACGCACACCGATAGAATGACGGAAACATTCGCAAATAGGTCGACATCGAGAATGCTAACAAACCCCCTATGTCACGGGACTGAACACACTTCTTAGCTATGACACATTTACCTGAGGACGGGATAACTTTGGAAACCAACTCGACACATACCATCAGAGTGACAAAAATAATCAAACCTAGGTCAAAACCAATGCCTGCTAGCCTATTCCGGTGAAAAATGACCAAAAAAAACCCTAACAGACCCTACCGGCGCGCTTCTTGAGAAAGTACCTAAGACGTCAAAGCAGTAACTCCACCATTCCAGGATTATCCCAAAGATAATCCCGCACGTTCTGGTGCATTCTAGTAGCTTCCGAATGGATTCTGAGAGCATCCTATCAAAATGACCATTTTGCCCTTAAGCATCCAATCGCCTCCGGGAACCACACTGGTTCTAGGTATCAAACCGGTTACCTTCCATGGATGATCCTAATAGTATTCTCAATCTTTTAATACCTTTTTGGACCATTCTGAGTCCATTTCGATAAACTCATTGCGAAATAACCATTTTGCCCCTAGTGGGCCGGTTGCTTTTTCCAAACATACCGGCTCTGGGCATCAAACCAGAAATTCCTCGGAGCACTCTTAATAGTATTTCCAACTTTCAAGTTTTCTCAAGGACCACTCTGGGTCAATCCCAGTGTTCGTCGGATCAAATGGCGCCATTTTGCCCCTAGTGGGCCGGTCGACTTTTTCAATTACTTTGACTCTGGTTATCAAGATGATTACCTCTAAAGTACTCTTTTAAGGGTTCTTGTCCACTCCCAGTTGAGTGAGGCTACTCGAAACCTACCGAATCATTCCCAAAATTTTCAGTCACTCTTAATGAAGTCAATTCAAAAATTACATGATAGTCACTAAGATAAATGTCCAAATCTTTTACCTTGTGTCCTAATAGTCAAAAATCTATTTCTTACTGATTAACAACCTTCCTAATGGGTTGGCGCCAAGCCAAAATTTGGCCTAAGGCCACTACAAAGGCACCAGAGCCAAATTTTAGCTGCCTATAAATACAAGCCACCACCTGTATATTTTAGATCAGAAAAATCACTCCAGAAACTCTACCTCTCTGAAAACAGACTTCGAGTTGTCCCAAAAACCCTAATTCTCTCAAGGCTCTATCAAGTTCTAGCCTCCTACACTCAAATCATAGTCTATACACTTCAAACCCTGGCCTTCAAGCTTTATTGAAGGCCACTTCTAGCCCCTTCAAAGATTTTGAAGGTCTCTTAAGTTCAAGAAAGTCATCTATTGAAGCATTCAACCTAATAAGAAGACAGGGTAAGGTTTTATTTACTTTTATGTAATCCCCCTCTCTTTCTTCTCCCTCCTAGTCCACTGGAACTATTCTCTATTTTAATTCCCATCTTTTACCCGCTCTTCTTATGTACTTGAAACAAGGGACCTTCTAGTTCATGCCTAGGAAGGCCTTGGAGAAAGTCACCGTGTTGGAAATTTTCTTCAAGTTCAACCTAAGACGGTGTGGGTCTAGCCCCCTTTGGTTATGTGGTGAAGCCAAACCTCATATGTTCACATCCCTATTGCATTGTGATTGTTGTGTTCATATATTGCATTCAATATCATATTCAAAAGCTTTCTTTAAAACTTGCATTAAAAAAAAGCTATTTTTAAGGTTGTTTTCAAAGTCACAACCCTAAGATGATTCTAGTCATTCTGTGACTGTGATTGTTTTAGGAAAGTGTTACATTCAATGAGATCATCAAAGTCAATATTATGATTTCAAACCCTAGTTATTCTCAAAATCACAATCCTAGAATGGTTCTAGCCTTCTCATGATTGTAATCGTTTTAGGAAAGTGAGATATTTAAGAGAAACCTTTCTAAAATAGTTTTGCAAATCAACTTCCTAAAAATTCTTCTCAAAGATTTACTTTTCAAAAACTTTTGAGTCTTGAAGTCCAAGTTAAAATCTTAGAGTCCATATTTAGGAAACCCTAAGTTTCTCACACAAAATCATAACTTTCTATTTACATCAAATAATAGATTTCCTAATTCAAAAATCACATAAAATGAAAAATTTTCAAAAATAAAGCTTTCCAATTTCAAGTTCAATCAAATCTTGTCCAAATAGGAAACCAAGTCAAATATCTTTTTTTTGAAAATAAAATCTAATCTTCTATTTTAGGAAATAGAAATAAAATCTTTCCTAATTTCAAAACCTTCTCTTTGCAAACTTTCCAAAAATAAAACTTTCATTTTTCAATTAAAATCCAATCTTTTCAATTCAAATGCATTGCTTAAATCCCAAGTTAATTCAAACCTAGGTCAAACATTTTCAAACTCAAATTTTCAAATTCAATTCTTCTTAAATCAAATCTTTCCAAATTCCGACTTTCCAAATTTCAAATTCAAACTTTTCTTAATTCAAACATTTTCTAAAACAAACCTTTTCAAAATTAAGTCTTTCCAAAAATAAAAACTTTCCTAAAATATAATTTTTCTAATTCAAACATTTCCTAAAATTAATCTTTCTAAGATCAAACTTTTCCAATTGCATGTTTCAACCTTAGGTCATCTAAGCCCTAATTCAACCATAACCCTGAGTTAGGAAACTTCAACTCTTTTTTAAATCTCAAGTCTAAATTAAGATGGTTTTCAAACCTCAATTCAAGTCAAGACGATTTTGAAGTTCAATTCGAACCTTCCCAGACAAGTTCAAGTACTATTTCAAGGTTCAATTTTAAATCCAAGTTTAATTGCAAAGTCAAGTCCAAGCTCAATTCCAAATCAAAGTCACTTCTAAATCAAAGTTCAATTTCTAATCTTCCAATCAAAGTTCAAATCAAACTCTTTTTAAGTCAAACTTTTCTAAGACTCCAAAGTGTCTATTTTCTATCGGACCCCGAGTCCGAACTACGACTGACCTGATTCCTAACAAAGAGATACGTACGCAACTCTCATGGGTGTAGACACAACCTTTTTCAAAATTTCAATTTCCTTTTTCAAAATCTCTCCAAATTTAAATTTTTTTCATGCACTTGCATATCATATATCGTATCAGAATTAAAGTGACGACACAAACCTCTTTTTAAAATTCTTAAAATGGATATAATTGGATATTGGATAACCGGAGATTTTAAATGAGTGAATCTATGGTGAAAAGATATGTAGGTACAACAAGGATGTGATAAGGTGATAGCTTGGGGCATCTTCCTATACGTAACCAATCACCAGACCATTTCAAATTTATTTTCAAAAAATGGCTTAAATCTTTTTAAAGGTTGCCAAATAACATATTTTCTTAAAAACCCTCTCAAGAGGAAGTTTTTTGAACATTTCAAAAACTCTAAATTTGATCTTTAGATTTTACTTACGTTTAGGTGACCTAACTCACCTTAAAAAAGTTAGGTGGCGACTACAAACCTTTTACCAAAAATCCTTAATCAAATCAATTTCTAATTCAATCCTAGTTGCACTTATCTTTCTAGGAAAATGAGTTATAACGAGAGAGTACCATGTGTTTCCCACATATCTCAAGTGTGAAAAATCGAAGCGCGACATTATAGATGGAATTTACTATGTCATTCAATTTGATATAAAATGCATCAAAGGTTTCATTATCTTCCATACGAAAATTTTCAAAATTAGTAGTCAACCTTTGAAGTTTTGACATTTTAACGACACTAGTACCTTTATGAGTGACCTTTAGTATATCCCAAGCTTCTTTATCAATTTCACACTTTGAAATGCAAAAAAATTCTTCAAGTGTGACATTGTTAAAAATGGCATTCATTGCTTTTCTATTCCAACCACCCTCTTCCAACTCAGTTTTGTCCCATTCAGAAACAGGTTTAGGAAAAACCACATTTTCAATAAGTTTGGTTGGAGAAGTCCATCATTTGTATAACACTTAGCCAAACTCTTTCATCAAAAGACTTCAAAAGCGCTCGCATTCTAGGTTTCCCATATCGAAAATTTGAACCATCAAACAACAGAAGTCCAACAGTGGAACCACCCTCCTTAGGTAAATCCATATTATTAAAAGCACTTTCAGGACCTCACTCAAGAAAAATAGTTTTGAAAACAGATTTTAAGAGTGTCATGTTCAAATACCAATTGAAAAAACAAGTGTCTTAACTAATATGGATTAGTGCCCTTAAGATGGACCTAGAGAGGGGGGAGGGGGTGAATAGGTCTCTACTCATTTTTAACTTGTGTTAGCAATGATGAATCGAAAACAAACTATAAACTGAAGGTAAAGCATGCACCATCAGCACACATAAGATTTTTAGTATGGAAGAGAAAATCACGGAACCTCGTACAGCTTCAACCAAGGACTATGTAATGAAACAATAGTACAAGAGATCTTATAACCCTTTACACTTATTGAATCCACAACTCTAGGTTTGTATCTTCAACTTGTACTTTATTTGAGTCAATGAACTAGCTCACAAGCACTTGGAATCTCATCGAATCCTTGATGAGACTTCAATGACTTGAACTCCTTTAAGATATCATCATCTCTTCAAAGGAATTAAGGAAATATGGGGAAGAGTCTTCTTAGAACTTACAAGAGATTAATAGATGATGAAGAAGACCCAAAGACCTCACTTTCTCCAAGTTGTAATCTCTCCAAAGTGTGTAGAAAAAGTTGTTAGGTTGATTAAAGCTTGGAATAGATGTAAAAGATGTTGCTTGGAGTGAGGTAGAGCAGCTGAAATGACTCCCATGAGTTCCAAAGTGTTGTCTAAATAGTTGGATAAATAATTCCTATTTAATCACTATGTGTATAATTAGTGATCACAAACAATAAAATAACACGAATTATCTAATTATCAACTAGAAGCAATTTTAACTAGAAGAAAATTAGAATCTGAATAAGAACAAACTAAATCGTAACGACTTACCCGGTTGTCGTTCACAAAAATAGAAAATGTAGAAATCGAAAGATAGATCGAGTCGAGTGTTTCACACTCTCTCCTTAAAGACAGATTCACCCCCCACAGTTGGTGCTCACGGGATGATGGGCGTCTGACTCCCAGGATAAAACGATCTCAACAGTCTTTAGGCAGCACTTCAATAAAAACTGTTCGGCGGCTTCACCAGATGATCTGAACTCTCTCAGGAAAATACGGGAGGAAGAAGGAATTCGTTGTATGCAACAATCGGAATTTTTCTTATCTTAATGTTATGAATGCTAGAATGCTGCTCTATTTATAGAGCCCAGGTGCCTGTTCGAAACACTGGTTCGAACAGGTACCAGCAGCCAAACAGTCCCTTACCGGAGGGACACACCTGTTCGGTCAACGGTCACATCTGTTCGGTCAAACCGTCAGAAATTAATTAATTAATTAATATAAAATTAATTAATAAAATAATTAATTAATTTAATTCCGACCCTAGCCCAAAAAGGAAAGACTTGAACCGAACCCACGACCCACGCCCACGTCCCGTCCCGAACCGGACGGGCGGGCGGCGGCGGCGGCGCGCGCGCGTGTGGAGTATTGAGTCAACCCATGGGTTCCATAGGTCCTCCCGCTTTCACAAAAGTGGGGTGCCCCTTGGGGCCCAAACCTTACTCCAAACTTGGGTTATATATGGACAACTTATTTCCCATGAGAAATCAATGTGGGATAACCCACTTTCAACTACATAACCCATATTCAAGGGGGTGACTTTGGAAGCCAATAACTCATTCAATCCTACACGGATTTGAGCAAGTAAATAGTCTAGATTCATCTCCTCTCGGAGGTGAATCCAACGCACTAATGACCCGACACAAAGGATGCATGGGTCCCACATTTATATTGGCTCAAAGATCAACAAAATAATGGGTTTACACCCATTTATTCTAACACAAAGGTGGCTAAAGCTGCTTTTGCTTTTTTTTAGTTCTGCAGCTTGAGGTCTAAAAAGGCAATTCTGGACAAAACTGACCTAGCACGCTTGGACGTGCCCAGTAGCGCAGTCCACTGGAGGGACAACCAGTACGCAATTAGACATGCCTAGTGGCGGAGTTCTCTGGTGTCTATGTGCACCAAGTGGCACAATCCACTAGATTGCTACTGAATTTTGTTGCTTCAAGAGGCGCGCCAGTGCGGCCTTAGGCCTGCCTAGTGGCGGCATCCACTGTCTTAGTCTTTCCTTTGAGGGATTGAGAGAGCAAAATTCTAAGTCTAAGCTCAAATACATCGAGTCCCCATTCACTCAAACCTTACACACTCAAGAAGCAAAGAACACTTAACTATACAAACCACAACATAGGTCAATAATCTTAACCGTAATTATCTTAATTTTATAAATCCTATTTATAAATATTTTTTATTTCATATATCCCACGGGTGAACTGCTAGTTCCTAGCCGTGATAAAAAGCACAAGACAAACTACCTTTCAGCTTTTCCTTGGAAACTTTCTAGAAACGCAGGAGCTATTTCTTGGCAAAAGTATCAGCCAAGGAAGAAAAATATGAGTATACCAAAGATTTATCACATCGACGGTAAGACAGAAATATTGATACATATATAGGCACTATATAGTATATACTCACATGATCAGATCACAAATTTTATGGGAAAATATAACATTAATAGACAATTGTACATTTTTTGAATAAAAAGTTTCAAACTATAGTTATCAAAAAACTCTTTTTAGGAAGGAAAACACTTCTTCTTTTTTTTTTTAAATTTTTTTTCCATAAACACACTTCTAAAAGGGAGAAATTAGTGAGAAAAGCATGAAGTATTGCCCTCCCCTACGAATTAGATCTAGATGGCCCAACGGGAAGAAGAAATTACTGAGAAAAGCATGAAGTAGGGCCATACCCTAGGAATCAGATCACCGCCCAACGAGAAGAAGAAATTAGTGAGGAAAGCAGGAAACAGGGCCTGCACTGGAAATTAGATGATACGAGAAGTTAATAATGGTGTACCCTCTAGATGGTCCAAGGAAAGATGAAATTAGTGAGAAAGAATATGAAGCAGGCCCACGGGAGGAAGAAATTAGCAGAAAAGCATGAAACAAGGCCCTCAGGATGAAGAAATTTGTTAGAAAAGTATGAAGCAGGGCTAGAAAATAGAAGTCAACAATAGTGTCCCCTATAGATGGCCCAACGAGAAGAAAAAATTAGTGAGAAAAGTATGAAGCAAGGAGGAAAAATTAGTGAGAAAAGTACGAAGCAAGGAGGAAGGAATTAGAGGGAAAAATAATAAAGCAGGGCCCTCCCCTAGGAATTAGATAATATTAGGGTCAATAATTGTTTCCCGCCAGATGGTCCAATGGGAGGAAAAAACTAGTGAGAAAGCAAGCCTTCGGTATGAAGAAATTAGTGAGGAAATCTTGCAATTTCTCAGGTGTTTCAATAACCTGGCTCCACAAATAACATAATGTCACTTCATCATTCCACAAATACATGAGGTAACAAACAACTAATATAAACCCAGGCATTGTAATAATATTACGTGAAATTAATAACATGTATTAATATTAGTACTCAAGTCATGTCATCATCATAACATGTGTAATAAATGTGATATGCATAAGTCATGTAACGTATAGTTAGCCGGTCTTAAGCTAAGGACCTACCCTAGCAATTGTATCTAGGTGTGTCATACATGTCTACTTAGTAAAGCACCTTTATGAATGTATATAATAAGCTGCTGGGAGACCCTTTCAGCATAGAATAAGTCCTCCCAAGTCTCTCTACAAATCAAGTTATTTAGTCTATGTATTTTGATTTTTTCTTTTTCCTTTGTGATTGTACTTCTTGTGCGGTTGCAAATTTTGTATTAGCTCACAAACTAGCTCCAAAACACAGAAATACCTGACATTACAAACAACAAATATATATATATATATTTTGTAGCACATAAATTGGCTCCACACATGAATAGAATGCCCTTATACATTTCAGTAGAATGTTGAAAAGAATGAAGCATGGCCCTCCCCAGGAATCGTATACATGATAGGAGATATAAGTTGACAATGGCCTCCCCTCTGGATGGCCCATTTCCATTGAGGCCCCTTGTCTTGTTCCTTTTGCACCTCTCATAACTCATTTCTCTGCATTTGAGTAGACCCTTCTTCAGGTTGAATTTTTATTTATTTATTTGAGAATAGATAATTAGTTAGCAGATGGTTGTTAGTAGGGTGAGTCAAACCAGTGACACACAGGTGGGGAGGTCTTATAGTTCGAGATTCATGGGGAAGCATTTGTTGATTTTTTTTCTTGTTCTAATTTTACTTCGTAGCTAACACTTGATAGATAAGGCTGATGGTGAATGGTCCACAGGACCTTGATTGAGATGTGTTTGTGTTGAAAGCATTTCAAGTGAACTTGAAACCAACATATATTAGACACCCAAAAAAAAATTTAGAAAAAGAAAAAAGAAAAAAATAGTTGATTGTGGTATTAGTTACTGTATGCTTCCTATTTTATTCATGTAGATATCAAAGTTCTTTCTATTGTTCCACGGTAAACATCAATACAAAATTTGAGATTTCTTTGGATTATTTAAATTTACCATTTGGAATAAAAGTATACCATATTTTAAAACATGCATTTCAAAATATAAATAGTTAGGGTCTTAGCGTTTTTTCACAAAAAGTATTAGTTCTGCATAGTCGTCACCAAATTTTAGAACAAATTCTTTAAAGCCTTGACAGATAATTATTACTATCTTTTTTAGTAAGAGCATATTAATGGCTAAGTTAATTCAAGATTGCATAGTAAGACTGCTAGGTGCAATGCTCCATCATGCATGTAGAGATCAATAAATCTAGTGGCTATAGGAATATCTAAACTAGTGGCTTTGAGTTCACTTCTTCAGGGGTTCTACATTAGAATAGGTTATTACACTTTACTTATTATGGTTTGAGCAAATATCGACCTCTTGTAATTTAATAGTGAACACATAACTCATTTGTAGTTTGTACTTAATTGTAAAATGAATGGATACAGTTAGAAATAACAAGAATTTTGTTTCGTAATTTCATTTCTCCAAAATGGTACATCAAAAAAATAATTTTGCCCTTTTTATATCAAAATAAAAGGTTGTGCCTCGGGATATTTTGTCATTTTACCAAATATATTACGGTTCCGTCTATTTTGCAGAGAAGTTTAAACCATAGAGGGTTATGTGTTCACTTTTTTATTACAAGGGGTCATTTGATTTCCGCTCAAACTATAAGGAGGTAAAATGTAATTGCCTCAAGCCTATATGGTGATCAACTAAGTAGAGATAATCTGTGTCTGCTGAAAGTAGTCCCAAAAGTGAAGCAGAAGCTGGAAAATCATCTTCATAAGCTTGTATCCTTTAGCATGAAAAATTGGTGACCAAAAAAGGACCTGAGCCTTACAACACTCTTAATTACTGCTTGGACTTTCTCCCCAAATGAAAATTGCTGGACTTTGGCCATCACCATTTTACAATGACTAGAGAAGACATATACACAGGTATGTATACCTACAGAACTACACATGTTATCGGTAGGATTAATATTTTAGGTTTAAGTATATAGAGTTGGAGGAAATGTTGATTATGATATAAGTACGTACAGTAGACAACTGAAAAATTGAGTTCCTTATTCGGTTTGGTCTTTGCTTGAGAGAGAGAGAGAGAGAATAAATAAATACAACTGAACTTAACACTGCGTATTCTATTTCCCCTTCAAAAGCCTTATAACACAGTCTTTGGTGGTTAGATTTACTTTAACATACCAAAAAATTTCTAACAGATTTTCAGTAGGGAAAAAGCTGGAAAGTGAATAATGAAAGGGTGTTACCGTTCAAGATTTGGGAGGAAACACGTAATTTGTTGATTTTTTTTCCTGTTCCAATTTTGATTACTTCATAGTTGACACTTGACCGAGAAAGGTTAATGGTGAATAGTCCACAAAACTTGACAGAGAAAGATTAAACCGCCTTGGTGTTAATAGCATTTGAAGTGGACTTGAGACCAACACAGATTGTTCTTTACGGGACACCTAAAAAAAAAAAAGAAGAAAAAAATGAAGGAACAAAAAATATATTGATTGGGGTACATACTCTATGCTTTCTATTTCATTTGTGTAAATGTTAATATTTTTCTGTCAGTCCCACAATAAATCCCAAAACTAAAGATGATTCACTTCAAATAGCTGGCCCAGAAGGAAGGTATAAGAATAATCTCGTCTGCTGACTCATTTCTCCGCATTTGTTTCCTTTGAATAATATGTCTCTTTAAACTATCATTCCACAAATGCATGGTATAACAAAAAAACAAATATATATATATATATATATAGCACAAAAACTAGCTCCAAACACTTATCACATAATAAATTGGTTCCACACAAGAATAGGATGCTTGGACAAATACCTAATGAAACAAATGACTTGTGGTATATATTTCCAAACTGAAAGATCATGAGTTTGGACCATAAATCGTAGTATGCTCACTTTATCAACTCAAATTTAGGTAGAATAATTGGAAAATACATGCCAAACCAGTAGGAATTTTTTTTTTTTTTTGAGAGAGAGAGAATAAGATGTGAAGAGAAGTAAGAAGGGCAATATATACCTTGCTGATCATCTTTGTTCAGAGTTGTGTTTGCAGGTTAATTACCTTGAATTCTTGGTTAGCTCTTCCTAGGTTAAAACTGGTAGATCACCAGCTTAAACTGCTCCTTTCCTCTGAAAGTTTCAATTTTTCTCGCTTCAGTCGCCAGCGAAAGATTAGGCGACCAAAGCTCCAGTTCTTGAAAAGCAGGCAAGGTTGGCAGGGCAGGTGGGAGACCATGTAATTGTCCACATCTGTTAATGACAACACTTGTAAGTCTCGGCATTGATCCTTCTGAAATAGTCCAAGATCGAACGGCCAAGTTTACAAGTTTCAACACCCGGAGCTCAGGGAACCCATTGGCAGGGCAATTCAATTCACGGCCACCATAAGCAGAATTCTTCAATTTGAGAACTTGGAGGCATAGAAGCTGACCCAGTATATCCATCGGGTCTTCCAGCAGTTGGGTCTCCAATAAAGTGAGCTTGGTGAGTTTTGGGGGAAATTTGACTGCCGCGTATGGTAGACTATTCAGTTTACAGCAGCGACGATCTCTTATCAGCTTCAAAGTATGTAGAGAATTCAATGTTGAGAGATGCTCGAATACTAGATTCATATGCTCTCCCAAGTCTCCAAGTATCCCCAACTTAACAAGTTTTGGCAGCTTCGAGAATATACTTCCGGTACAACTATCAGGGCTTATGCAAGAAAGTGTCAGGAGGTTTTCTAACACAGTAGTACCAGAATCCTTTACGTTCTCTTTAGGGGGCTGTGGGATAATTACTGCTTGCCCACGAAAAGTTAGGTGCCTCAGTTCCTGCATTTTCCATATGTCTATCTGGGGACGATCGATGCAGGGGGCAGTCATATCAAGAGTCTGCAAATTCCAAAGGTTGGATATGGAAGCAGGAGGAAGAGTTTTGGCTGTTAGGCTTTTCAACCTCAGGTACCTTAGATGAATCAGCAAGCCAATTTCCTTTGGAATCACCTCAACGCCGACGTCCCATGCATCCAGCACCCTAAGCAATGGGAAACCCTTGCAGAGCAGCTTCCATTCTTTCTGCGAGAGATTTCGTTCGTCAAGGCCAGAGCATAATATAGAACGGATTATTTTCGATGATGACGGAGGATTTGAAGAGATGTACTTCAACGTGTTGGCGTGGAGACCTACTCGACGCGAATTATACAGAAATGAGGACAAGCAACCGGTCCCACAAACCTCGAGAAAATTCTCTTCCTTGGCTTTGCTAATGCAGAGATCTTGCAGAAGATCATGGATACAACAAGTTTTAATGGTCCCATCAAACCGCCTCTTAGAAATTTGGATCAAATTTCTAGAGATGAGCTCCTCCAGATACTCCTCCCCAACCTCTTCCATGGTCTCCCCATAGTTTCCCTGCACAAAGCCCTCAGCAATCCACAGCCTGACCAATTGCGTTGCAGGGATCTCAAAATCTTTAGGGAGAAGGCCGAAATAGAGGTAGCACGGCCTCAAGTGGTCGGGCAAATATTTGTAACTCAATTGTAATATTTCTGAGCATTGGCCTGTGTGTTGAGTAAGTAGTGAACTCTTGCTCGATAAGACTTTGGACCACCACCGGCTACTCTTCTCTTTCTTCAGCAAAACCCCGGCCAACACCACAATTGCCAGCGGTAGTCCACCACATTTGTCTACCATCTGTTTCCCAAGCTCTTCCAGGTCGGCAGGGCATCTCCCTTCAGGGAAGACCTTCCTAGAGAAGAGATCCCAACTCTCATCTTCACTTAGAAAACGCAGATGGTATGGAGGAGAAGTGGAGTTTACGCTTTGAGCCACCTCGTCGTGTCGAGTAGTGAGAATGACTCTGCTTCCATACATGTTATTGGCGAAGACATGATTCAACTCTATCCATAAATCTGAGATCCAAACATCATCCAGGACGATTAGATAGCGGGTAGACATCAAGTACTTGCGAACCTCGAAATGCAGCTCGTCATCCCTCATCCCTTTCATGTCCTCCATGGTAAGTCCCTTGGCACATTTCATAATGGCTTGCAACAAGTCTCTTGCTCCCAATCCCTCGTACACAGAAACCCACACCCGGAAATCAAAATGCTTGGCAACAATTGGATCGTTGAAGACTTTCCTGGCAAGCGTGGTCTTGCCTATGCCGCCCATCCCAACCAGTGGGATGACATCTCGTCGATCTACTCCTTCGGTTAGCCGCTTCTTGATGGTCTCTGCGTCGGTGTCGAAGCCCACCACGTCAGTTTCTTCTACGAGCAGCCTCCTACTTCTCACTGACGAAGAATCATCTTCCATTGGAAGAAGATTTCCTCCCTGTTGGTTAATTTGGATGCCCAAATTCTCTCGATGCCGATGTATTTCCTCGAATCTCGTCTTTATGGCTTTAATCTCTTCTGCGACTCTCCGGCGATCAAACAACTGGACGACTTTTCTTCTGAATATGTCTGAGTAGCTTTTTCCTCTGTGCTGAGCTACGCATGCAACGTATCCATCGATGATGTCTTCTGCTTTACGAGCTGCGTCTCTAACTTGGTTGTTGAATTCAACATTGATGGATTGCTGCTCCTTGGGTCTCTCTCTCACGCCTTTTAGGTAAGCTTGCGTAAGTTTGAGCTGGTATTCAAGCGATTTGACCTCCTCCTTTACCCCAACAAGCAAATCTGCTTCTTGGGAGAGTATCTTCTTCAGGTTTCCCAATAAGAAAGTAATCACTGCGTCAGCCATTTCTTCATGTGCAAGCTCGCCTCTTTAGCCCGTCAAATTCAAGGCTCCCTAGCTAGCTAGGTGTTTGCAATGAACAAGCAAACACAATCAAATTAGATTTTGTATGAATCTACAAATATTGGCACAGACAGTAATTCAAGGGGAATAATCACCACCTAGGTTTGCTGGGGGTTGAAGGACTCTTACCTCACATCCCTTTTTAATAGTATTTTTAGCTATTTCCGATCTGATAGGAGGGAACATATATGGTTGTGATCAAAAGCAGCAGAAGGCGAGTTTCCTACCTTTCCCTCCCGAAAATTCTAAGATACTGCGCAGCTACTTCTTGGTACCCTACCCATACCCCACAGTAGCGTCCAATGCAATTTTAACATTGGAAAACGGAATATAAATTAGAAAATTTTGGGGTTAAGGATTTTTAGTGTTTGTATGCAAGTTTTGAGTTGTTTTTTTGGTTTATAACACCTAATTGAAAATTAGCATACAAGTTATGAAATTTTAAAATGTCACATCTCCTTAATTAGAAGTCCGCTTATTTTGGTCTATAACACGTAATTGAAAATTAGCATACAATTTACTAAAATTTTAAAATGTCACGTCTCCTTGATTGGAAGTCTGTTTGAGGTCATCCCATGTAAATTTTTGAGATTTACTACCTTAAACGTTCAATGGATTCGAACGGTTGGAAATCCGTTCGAATGAACCGAGAACCTGTTCAAACTGTTGGATAATTTTTAGAGTTTGTATATATATTGTATTCTAAATCCGAATCAAATTTGGCCTTGCACTCTTTGTGACTTATACTACTATAAATAAGAGTGCAAGAGGCTGCTTTGCAGTAATCCACACACCTTAAAATCATTATAAAGAGTTTTATATTATGAGATTATATTCATAACATTCACTTAAGTATCCAGTAATTCATTGTGTTTTAAGAAAAAAAAATTCTTCACGGTTGTCTTGGTAAAGTTCTACTGCATTAAATTCATCTTGTGTGGATCAAGATTTCTTGTGTATATCATCTCGGGTGAATACATGGTGAGATCAAGTACCGGAAGTAGAGGCGGAGCCAGCTAAGGCTAGAGGGGCACTTGCCCCCTCTCAACTTTTAAAATTTTTACTTTTATCCATAGTTTTCAAATTAAAATTCAGTTTTACCGCTTAAAAATTTCTAAATGCTCCCTCTCGTATTTTGAAAAGTCCTATTTTAACATACATTTTAGAAATAATTTTTCCTTTACCCTTCAAATTTGAAAAGTCACCAATTTTTTCCCTCAAATTTAGAAATAATTTTTAATTTGCCCCCTCAAATTTTTAAAAAATTAAAATTTTACCAATAGCTTTAGAAATGTTTTTCAATTTTCTCTTTTGAAAATATATAAATGTTGCCTTAAATAGTTATTTTACTTGAAAATTTCATTTATGTATTAATAAAAATTAAAAATATATAAAATAAAATGTCTTAATGTTGATTAAAAAGAAAAAAAAATTTTAATTGTGATTAATAGTTGCCTCCTGAATATTTTTTAATTGTGATTAATGATTACCCTGAATTAATTTCCAAACTCCGCAACTGATTGAAAGAACGGTAAATTTGGATTCGATAAGAGCTCTGCAATCTTACTCTCTGTCTTTTTGTGTGAGCCTATGTGGCTGTGAGTAGTCGTTTGTAGCTATTCATTTTTACGGTACGTGGTTGAGTCTAACCCGTGTGGTCAGTAGTTTTGTCCAGTTCGAATTTCCACATAAAAAAAAAAATTGTTTCTCCATCTGTGTGGTTATTTCTAAGTATTTAATTTGGAAACACGACCCACTCTAGTGCACTCAATTATTAATCAACTTGATAATTGGATAGCCTTCCAAATTACACTCCATAAAACCACGAGATTTAAAATCATGTTTAAAAATTGCCATTTTCAGGGGTAAATTTCACTAAACCTCAAATAACATATTTTATAAAAATGAGTTATTCCAAATTTTCTCGTCACATTTTCTTAGTCATAGAATAGGATACATGTTAAATAAATACATATGGAATCCACTTTCTATTGATATATTTTTGTACTAAGAAATGTGGTTAAAAAGAAGAAAAAAAAGTCCAATAATGAGTTGCATTTTTCTAAAGCGAACTCTCTTCAAGTTTCTAAAATTAAATTGGACTCACTTTTAGTTCATTTACTAGTAATGTATACTCCAATAGTCATCTACAAATTTTATTAGAGTATTTGGTCTGTTCGGTAGTCAAGGCGCTTGGGTCCACGCTTCGGTAAGGGTTCGAACCCTGCCAACTCCTTTCCGTTCCTCATATTACCTTGTATCAATAAAAAATAAAAAACACTACAAATTTTATTAACATCAACTCATTTTTTTGAAATACTAATTCTTTTCTTTTTTATTTTTTACTTTTCAATTGATAGGAAATAATTACATCATGAGAAACTTGAGAAAGTCCAACAAATACAACCTTTCAATAAACCTATTAATCACACCATAAATCCACCACAAAGGGGAGTTGAATTCAAGACCTCAACAACCGATTAAGTAGATAATCGGATGCCACTGAACCACATTAGTATCGGCTAATGCTTTACTTTTAACCACCACAATATTTACAAAAAAAAATACTACAACCACCGATTTTGTTTACTGGATTATTATCACAGATAAACACAAGGAAGTGAATCTAACATGTATTGGATAATGTGAATTCTATCACTTTGTATCTATCCATGATAATAATCCGGTAAAAAAAGTTGGTGGCTCTAATATTACTCTTTTTATATAATCAAGAGAAAGAAATAAAATACCAATTATATATAGTCAAGAGAAAGAAATAAAATACCAATTACCCCTCAAAAACAATCATAGTAGTCCAAAAAAACAATCATAGTAGTCCAAAAGTTCATTGTTTTACCAAATAGCTTGCTTTAAATTAACGAAAACAACTTCTTACATAGGCTACCAAAAGCCTAAAAAAGGTTTCTCAAATAAATGTTTTTTGAATACCAAAATAAAATAGCTGCTTTAGCATTTTTCATGTTCACATAGATCCATCCATACGCAAAAAAAGGTTTGGGGAAACCATTCAGATTCCTTTGTGAAAAATGTTTCTGGGCTAATTGTTTAGGGATAACCTGGGAATTTAGTCTCATATCACAATTAGATTATGCCCCAAAACAGTAATGCATGACGAAATAGAACATAAAAGGATGGCAATGTTAGATGACTTTGGAGTTAATAAAGGGAGAATTAATAATCTTCAGGGAAAGAAGGAAAGTAAAATGGGATTTAGGGATAATGTTTTTAAAAATGGGATTCTGTCATGTCACTTTTAAGGGAAAAAAAATAGAATTCAGTCATGCTAGTTATTGCGAAAAATTGAATTTGGTCATGCTCCACAAATGAAATTTGGGTGTGCTAAGTTTCCAAACTACGTAAATGGAAAGTTACATGCGACAACGTTATAACTTCCCCTAATGCATTCCCTTCTACATTGACAATGACATTGACAAATAATATAATGTTTTTAATGCTATCAATTCCCATAGTTATTGTAAGTTTGGGATAAAGGTAACGTCCAGATCGAACAACATAATAGTTCTACGCCGGTGTTGTCCATGAGATTCAGAATTGAAGAGTACCTTATTTTATGGTTTTAATTTTTAAACGTTTAATATAAATGACACAAAATTAATGACACAAAATTAATGACATAAAATAAATAAATCACATCTATTTAACAACTTCAATAGCATGACAACAATATATTATATAATAATCATAACAACAATGTATCTAACGCTATATATGTAACAACTCATATCATAAAATTATAACAATTCATATATATATATATGTATGTATATGTATATACATGCAAAAAAAAATATTAGGACTTGCAAATTAAGGGAAGTGGCTGTTGAAGTGAGTGAAACAAGAAAGATGGCTCCTGGAACAACATATATATCAGCTATATTAACAAGAACATATATATAACTATATAATAATGTTCAAATTAGTATTTACCAACCAAAAGAGGTGGCTGTTAGAATGTGGAGAACAAGGTGGTGACTGCCGAATGAGAGGGAAGCAAGGAAAATGGCTGTTGGAAAGGAGGAAGCAAGGCTGCCGGAGGAAGAGTAAAAAATAGATATGCTGAGGGAGGAGACAAGGAAAGAAGTGAGGGAGAAGAAGAAAAGGAGTGGAGCAAATTTAACAAAGCTAGCGCATGGATAAGTGCTGTCAAAGACAGCGCCTCACCAGGAAAGCGTAGTCCAGAACAGTGCTTGACAAGTGAGGCATTGTCATGGACAGCGCTTGTCCAGCCTACATCAGCCTTTGCAAAAGTTGAATGAGGGAGAGGGTGTAAACGTGATTCAGTAATGCGCTTTTCTCATAAGCGTGATTTGGAATGTTGTTTTACATTACTTTGGTATTAAACTTTCAAAAGTAATTATTTTGGGATTAAATTTGGAATTTTAAGTTACTTTGGTATTAAAAAACCCACCACGATTAGAAAATTAACAAGCGATAAATATTTCACGGACTAACCACAAAAAATTGCCAAATTTGAATTCGAAAAGTCTAAATTTACAGATCGTCTTTGTTTTCCTGGACTGCCCATTGGAGTTAATTTTATCTATGTATGTCATTAAGTAAGCATCATATTAATTCAAAAATATTAAAATAAAAAATAATAGTGATAAGTACCACTATGACCATGCCGACCGGGAGAACCTCGCCAACCTAGGCGCTCCTACCGCTTGTCTGCCAGACCAGGAGGGGCACAACGAGTCTAGTTTAGGCGGCCCAATAACAGCTAGAGATTTGAGATTTCATCAGTGACCTCTCAACGAATCATTATCCTATAATGGTCTGTCATGATTCAGGGAATCATAATCAATTCAGATTACCCCCCATGATTATGGGCAACCAATAAAGGTAAGATCACGGAACAAGCCTACTATAAAGGAGGAAGACAACTCCATGGGAAGGTACACTATTCTTCCACTAGTCTATATTCTATTCTTAAACTCCTAACTATGCTAACTTAGGAATCAAAGAGTATTGGGCTGGCACCCCATTGGTGCCTAGTACTATTTGTTGACCTCTAGAAGTCTTACAGGTTCTGAGCATTGATCGGATGAAGGCCACCGAGTTCACTGTATCATCAATTGGCGCCGTCTGTGGAAAACTCTTTCTCTTTTATTTTCATTTTTATGATCGAAGCTCGATCAATGGCTCAGAATGCAAGTCAGGGGGGCGCCGCAACCCAGGGAGAGGTTTGTGACGCCAATAGGATTATGGCCTTGGAACAACAGGTTGCCATCCTAGCAACGAGGTTACAGCAGCTAATACAGCAGAATTAGATGTTGATACAGCGGATTCGCCCCTCCTCACGACTGTAGCAACGAGAGTCACAACAGAGAAGATAACACCCAACGATTAGACTCTGCCGATGAGGTGTAAAGCCATGCAAACAATCGACACCAACATTCTCCTAACAGGCGAATCGTCACAGTAACGGAGGGAGTCGACGAGATGATGGATGCCCCCAACTTGTGGGATGACCAACTTAGAACTATGCGGGCCCAGCTAGTAGGGGTCATGGAAGCTGTCATAGCAAAAAAAAACCTAGCAACAGTTAAGGACTTAGTTAATTGGACTAACCTACCCTTCTCCCAAGGGGTGATGGAACGACCCCTACCCCTGAAGTTCTAGATGCCCACTCTCGAGATATTCAATGGGCACAAAGACCCACTAGTTCACCTAGAGACTTATAAGGCCCTAATGCACCTTCAAGTAGTGCCAGATGAGATTATGTGTTGCTTTTCCCACCACCCTTAAAGGATTAGTCTAGATCTGATTCAACAAACTGAAGCTAGGCTCGATAGCTTCATTTGTTCAACTAAGTAAGCTATTTGTGGGCCACTTCATAGGCAGCCAGAGATAGCGTCGGCTCTCGACATACTTGCTTAACGTGAAGTAGCAGAAGGAGGAGTTCCTTCGAGACTATGTGGCCAGATTCAACAAGGAAACCTTACAAGTGGATGACCTCGTCGACTAGGTGGCCATCACGGCATTCATCAGCGAGGTATGGTCCTACAAGTTCCTCTTCTCTTTCTCTAAGGAGCAGTCCGAGACTATGGTCGAGCTGAAGCTCTGTGCTCAAAAGCACATGAATGCGGAGAACGCCCTTAATGTCAAGTTTGACCAGGTAAAAGGGCAAAGGACCACCTAAACATGAAGAAGAGAGGGGCCGAGGCCACCACCGACAATTGAAACACCAAATCGTCTAAGGCCATGGTCCAACCTGTATCCAAGGCTGAGGACCCCAAGAGGAGGTTTGACAATTATACCCCCCTCAACGCACCCTTGGAACATGTGTTATTCTAAGTCCCTTTTGACCTAACACTCTAGTGGCCCGACAAATTGAGGTTTGCCCCAGGTCAGTGGGTCCAGTCCAAGTACTGCCACTTCTATTGCGATCATGGCCATGACATCGAGGACTGTGCAGACCTACTATGGCAGCTCAAAGGGTTCATCAAAAGATGAAAGTTGGGTCAGTTCATGGCAGGCAGAGCCTGCACGAACCCGCAACAGTAACAGCCACCCCATCACTTGAGCCCCCAAAGGGCATAACCAAACCAACAACTCATTAGAGAAATCAGAGTCATTACGGGTGGCCTGGCTAGAGGCAAAGGGACCAATGCATCCAGAAAAATCCATGTGAGAAAAGCCAGAACCCAAGACTAGGGAGAAGTGCTATGCACATCGAATCTTGGTTTGGGACCTAGTTTGGTTCAAAGTCAAGTTGGGATCGGTCTCAGAAAATACAAACTCGAGAGTGGAATAGAAATGATGAAGTTAGACTTTTCTAGATTCTTCTACTCTCGGGTTAGTATTTTCTAAGACCAATCCCAACTTGACTCTGAGCCAAACTAGGTCCCAAATCGAGATTCGATGTGCATATATTATGAACAATAGGTCTAGCTCACTGGTTAAGCCCTATAGACTTGCTCATTTGACAGAGGTTCGAATTCTGTCAGCCCCATACCATTCTGCTTTTTGCCTTGAATAAAAAAATATCCTATAACCAAACACTTGAAAAACTTGAACCTGATTCTTGAGTTTTTTTAATATTTTGTGCACCTCTAATAAAAATAAGCGACTCTTTGCGGATTCATCCATCATCTCGATTCCCCATAGACGTTGAGTTTGGACATTTAATAAATGAAAAATATTATTCTTTCAAAAAATTTGTACACAAAATTCTATCAAATTGATATGGTAGTGACATTATTATAATTAAAAGCTATCATAATAGGTGTTTTGTTTTATAATAAATGGCTCTTATCCAACCACATCATTCTGGTAATAAATTGTATAAATTTTTCTATTTATGTAGCATTACCCTTAATACATACTAGCGCTTACATCTTGGGATAAAATCTCAAATTTACAAATAGGTTTGTTAAAAATAGATGAAAAATGCTATTCTTCTAAAAAATTTATACAGAAAATCTCACTAGAATGATGTGGCAGTAGCATTATTGTAATTAAGAGTTATCATGATGGATATTTTTGTTTTAAAATAAATAATTCTTATTCAACCACATCATTCTGGTTCTAAATTCTGTATGAATTTTTTGTTTGTACAATATTACCCAAAATAAATAGTTCATGGTATATATTTATACTAAAAAATTATATGGTTTTATATTATCTTAAACTGTATACTATAATCTGATTGTAACAAAAAATAAAATCTTCAATTCCAGTAGAAGATATTAAAATTTTAATATATATGACCATACAAGCTAAAGTAGTATTATTGTGCTTAAAATCTTGCTAAGGGACTACAACCCTATTAAAGGGTAAGTCAGTATATTTTAGGTCAACAATCCGTTAAGCAAATTTTAAAATGCATATATAGCTATCACCGAAAATTTGAAATTCATCTGATTAAATTTTAAGTTAGAGAGTACTCTTTTAAGTGAAATTCACCTGACTAGACTTGACTAAATTTTAAGTAAAACGCACATATACTAATTTTTAATGCAATTTTAACAAAACATGTTAAAACAAGCTTTTTGGAGCTTTCTTTAAAATCTTTCCAAGGGACTATAATCCGACTAAATGCATATGTCCACATATTTTAAGTGAATAATCGATTAAGAAACTTTAAATGGAAAACTCTTCTGATTAAAATTTTGAAGTTAAACTTCTTTTTTTTTCCTATGTTTAGTGGGATATGATTTTAATATTTGATATTTGATCCTTACATCTCCTATTTTCAAAATCAAGTCTTTAAAATATTTAGCACTTATAATTCTAAGGAAACTCCTAATTCAATCCTTAAGTTTTGGTTTTGTCAATAGATCTTAACTCAAATTACCAACTCATTTTTAAGCAAAAATTCTTCTCTTAAAATTTTGACAAACACCAATCAAGGAAAACATAAATGATCTACGTGTTTGAAATACAACTGCAAGACATTTTCTCGGTTGTGATGCTTGCCTATGTTAGGTCTAACGCTACTTTGTGCTAAAAACAAGTCAATATAATATGAAAGTAATATAATGATAATGATGAGGAGAAAAAAGACTATGACAAAGACCACGACTGCGGAAAAAAAAAATACGAAAACGATGATGAGAGCCAGAGGCGATGACTATGGAAGATTCATGGAAATTGCTTATCATGAATCTATGAATTCTTTGAGGTAAAAAAACAAAAAAAGAAAGAAAGAAATTAGGAAGGGGCAGCTGAGTTCGCCTATTTCAACACGGAAAACATTACCGGTATAAAAAATATATATATAAAAAGAAAAATAACGTCGACGCGTCATTTTAGCCGTGTGGAGCCAGGCAGGGACCTACCCAAGTTAGTCAACGGAGGTAGTTTAGACTTTAGACTTTTGAGTGGGCAATTGCTCCCCTTAAATACAAACAATTTAATTTGCCTTGCGTGTTTGATTATTAAAATTGTGTACATATATCATGTATGTGATCGAAAATCTTGAAATTGTCTCGAGTTCTCGTTTTATGATTTATGGCAATGAATCTGTGCTATGCACAACTATTTTTAAGTGAATAATTGATTAAGTAAATTTAGAAATGTATAGATAACTAACATTTAGAACGAAAGATCCTTCTGATTAAAATTTTGAAGTCGAGGGAGCATTTTTATTTATTTAAAATGGAATTTTTTTTATGTTAATGATGATGAATAGGAAAAAAACGAAGCATGTGATGACAACTATGAACACAAAAAAATAAATAAATAAAAAGACCAAGACGATGATGACGACCGACTGTGGAAGATTCGTTGAAATTGCTTATCATGAGTGTATGAATATTGTGTTTTAAAAAAAAAATAAAACAAAGAAAAAAACAGGGAGGAGTAGCTAAGCTGGTCTATTTCAACTACCATGAGTATATGAGTATTGTGTTCTAAAAAAAAAACTAAAACAAAGAAGAAAACAGGGAGAGAGAGTTAAGCATGTCTATTTCAACAAGGAAAATATTATCCCTGGCCTATTTTAAGAGAAATTGAGTAAGATATTTGATCTTATCTTACAAGGAAAGTTTACCACTATGTGAATAATGGAGTAAGGATGATGTTGTATTCTAGGAGCAAAGAATAATTTTTCCTATTTCAATAGATGGTGATTGAAGCCTCACCTAACCTCATTTTTTAATGGTATTTTTAGCTCTCTCCAATCTAATAGAAGGCAAGCTGGGGATGTAAATCTCCCAAGGCCCATGGGCAGTTCGAGCCCAACGGATCAAAGCTTGGCCCAAGCCTGATCACCCTGTAGACGGACTTGGACCCTCTTTCTAGAAGCTCGAGCTTAGTCCAAAGCTCGGCCCGCAAGCCCGAGCTCAAGCCCGGACGTGAGTCCGTGAATCCCCCCATAAGTTCAAAAAATTTAAATATATATAAGCTAACAAATAAATTTATAATTCATAGAATTATAGTGTATAATTTATTATAACTAAATTTATTGGTTTTAAAAACATAATGCTACAAAAAAAAAAAAAAAAAAACTTGGCCAAAGAGGCACAATCCAAAGACTAACTCAAAAAGCCCGTCAAAGTTTGACGCCCGAGGCCCAAGCCTGCGGCCCGATCCCCACCCAAGCCCAAGCCCAAGCCTAAGCCTGTCTCTAGGGCCGTGGGTTGGGTTTGAACTTTTCCTTTCACATTTTAACCTAACCCAATTCAGTCCCAAAAATAATGAGAGCTCGCAAAGCCCAACTCAAACCCGGTGAACCATGACCCAAGTTAGGCCGGGCCAAACCAATTAACATCCCTAAGGGCAATATGGTTGTGAACAAAAGCAAAAGACGAGTTACCTTTCCCTATGAGAATTCTAAATATACCAAGGTAGTTCAACAATAGCGTACGAGACAGTTTTAACTTTTAACATTGGTAAATAGAATATAGTTAAGAAAATTTTGGGGTTTAAACCAAAGCTATAAAGAAACTTTTTGGTATATTAAACGTTAAAAAAAATGTAGGTTGCATTATTAGTTGAATTTTTTTTATAGAGCTACTATTAGCCCCTCTTAAAATGAATTCCTAACTTCGTCGCTCTCCAAATATATGTTAAGCACACTTTATCGGGTTATACAACATGTTAAAAATTATGAATTCTAAATTTTTCAAAATTTTGTACAACCAAGCACAATATGCTTAATATGTATCCTTTACTAATTTGTATTACATTAAAAAAATATCATAATAATTGTTACACGGAAAAACTAAAAGATATCCCAAAACTTTTTATTCAAACGTTATATAAAAGTAGTGCCATAAAAGCAAATGGTACTGGGGACAGAACTAATATGTTGCCCCACCAGGACCCTAGCTTCATTTCAAATTTATAATTCCTACATAAACTGATTAGGTTGGAGTTATAGTTAGGGATAGAAACATGACAAGTATTGGACAGATTTGTCTAAATTCTATCCGAATTTTAATGAAAGGAACTTTCTCTATGCTTTTTTTCATGCTCATTACAGGTTTTACCCTGAAACTCCAAATCCATCGATGTTGACATTGGGACGAGTCAGGCTAACCTGTATGTTTTTTATTTTTTATATAGCACATGAAATATATTTCCCAATTTCACATATTTTTAAGAAAAAACAATTAACCTACTTAATAAGATGTAGACAATGTTTTTCTAATATATGGAAACACCTTACTCTATATGTCTTGAGGGATATTTATGCATTATAATGTAGTAGAGGAATTCTAGTCATTTTGATATGTAATAAGGTCGAGCTCGAGTGCAGCCCATGTAAACCAAAAACCCGTTTCGTATTTTATTCTTTTCTCCATAACTTATTTCTAACTCGTTTGCTAAACCTCCAAAGCTTTTGGTGATGCAGGTACCGGTTTTATGGATGAAATTACCATCCCTAGATGTAGAGATCCGCGAGAAAACATTAAATACATTTTCGTATATGTCAAGACAATGCCAATGCAGGAGGAATAAATTAGCATGAGAAAGCAATGCATAAATTAGGGCCGTTTGTTTGGGGATTAGGAGTACGTGATTGGATGTGTTATTTGTGCTGGGAATTATAAAAATTTTTACAACTCAATTATAGTGTATATGTATAATATTAAAAAAAAAAATTGATCTAATTAATAAAGACTAATTTATTTAATTAGAATCATACTTTTAATATCTCTCTGGTTTGATCCCAAATAAGAGTAGATATAAATTTTGCAATCCTTTTGCTTTGATTTCGAATAACAAGTAACAGCAACAAGCAGGAATCAATTACTCGAACTCAACTTTTAGACTTTTACTGTGTCCCTCGTACGCATCTTACTTAAGAGAGAGTGCGCTCACAGCTGCTAAGATTTCTCTTACTCATAAAAACGTGTCTCTCAATTATAAGTAAGTGTAACCCTAACTGCTCTTAGAGTGCGTATCTGTAGAGGTTACAATAAGGATCTTAGAATTAGTATGACTAGGGTTTCCTACGCAAATAAGAATTTTAAATCTAATCAGAATTAATCCCTATTTACATAAATTATAATTTATACCACTAATAAATTATAATTGCACTCTCTGTCATACTAAGAATTATATTTCAAGTTTCACATTATTAAATGTTTATTTATCTCCCCACATTAATATCATAGATACCCGTCTATTAAATTAAATTACTGACAATTAAATTTAATAGACTTATTTAATTCCTTGAGATCTTCTACTTAATTTATTTGATATGTCAGATTCAAAATGCACTTGCAGAATTTGATATAATCAAAACTTATAAAGTTACTCAAAGGGGTATTATCAATACTTATACCAGGATGTGAATTCTATCAATAATTAATATTCACCATACACGTAATGTTATTATCCAACTGACTGAGTTTATTAACCGACAAAGAATCTCACTCTTCTGTAAATTAAAATAATAAACATTAAATGCACGTGTTTATTTATTATATTAGCATTAAATGTATAAACACTCATAATAATCATAAGATATTAATTATTTTATATAATCAATATAAAATCAATTATCTCAACACAATCTTGTTCAATACACACAAAGTCTACTAGTGTAAGGAGTTGGAACTGTACCATTCCCTATAGTCAAAACAGACTTATTAAAATCTTGTGCTACAATTTTACTGTTGGAGGGTCAAGTTCCATCTAAGACTGTGAACGATAAGCTTATATTTCATAAGAACTGATAATTTGATTTTCCGTATATAAGTCGTACTCTACACACCAAATCATCTACTATATAGAATAAAAGACACACATACACAATCATTAAATAAATAATGTAAGACAAACATTCCTCACACAGATTCTCATTAAAATGAAATAACTAATTTATTAATAAATATTAAAATCATTACACATAGCATGTCTTTTAATATAAATCCCTAACAATTTGGAGCCCCCTAAACAACATATAGGAAATGTAATCCCATAAAATGGAGAGTAAGACATTCCATGAGAAACTAGGATGCCATATCCTGAGGGGAGAGATAATGCATAAAATGACCATTTTTTTCCGTCCCTTATATTATTATATATTATATTTTTGTAATTAATATATTATATTAGGTATTATAACATGTACTTACATTATATTATAATATTATTATATAACTATGGTAAATTATTATATTATATTAATATTTAATTTTTAGAATTAAAATATTGTATTATATATTGTACTAAATAAACATATATTATTTTATATGTTAAAATATATTAATTTTAATATAATACATTAATCTATAATATTATGTGACTCTAAGACAATATATTATATTAATCTACATTAATAAATAATATTATGCATATTATATTATATATTATGCTATAATAATTTTCTTGTAAGGGCAAAAAAGTAATTTTACGCACTTATCCCATTTTTTATTTTATTTTTATTATATACAAAAACATATTATTGCTGTTACACTCTGTAACTCGATCTATACAGATTTAGAGTGCATAACCGGCTAGTAACTTGACTATCTAAGATTGTATCTTATAACCCTGTTAAACACCTGGACATAATCATTTAAAAAAAATACATAATTACGGAAGTGAAATTATAAATTTGAAATAATAGATGTCATACATGACAGAACTGTGCTTAACCCAAAACCAAACATATCAGATGGGCCTATTCTACGTTGCCACAAATATACTATGTATAAGTGATTTACAAAATATCGTAGGATACAATCCCGAATAACACATTACGTAACAAAAGGCCAGTGAACCATAGACCAAACATCCATATAAAGGGCCTTCTCCTAAGGCCACCCAGTTTGATTACCTAAAAATATTTTTGAGAAACGTAAGTTATACGTTTAGTGAATAATAATGATGTATAAGTGTAAAATACTATGGACTGGTATTCATATATAATGTATAAGACAATAGAGAAAACATTTATGACATAGGCTTTCATATTGAAACATTTCCTTATTTCAAATCATAGTCATAAAAGTGAGATGCACTCTAACATTATTTCTTATCAAAACATAGCATAACTTTTCATATGGTGTCAGAACATATCATAACTCATTGTTCAAAATCATACATACACTACAACTCGACATTAGAGTAAAGTTAATTATTAACAACCTTAAAGGTTGTACAATATAGTGGCTTAAAGCTGAGGGGCGTCTCCCAACACAACGATAAATTATTTCACATTTTCATCGTAGGATAATATAGTTGCTAGTTTAAAATCTCGTCCCAAAAGACCTCAAGTTTACACTGGTGCTTTTAAAATCATGCTTTTCATTCATTAAAACATTCTAATTCATGGTTTCAATTTATATCATAAGTAAATTTTTATATGCATTTCAAAGCATAATATTTATATTTGAACATAATTATTGCTGCATTGAAAGAAATGAAAAATAATACATAAAACGTATTTGAACTTGAAAGTATTTGAAAAGTATTAAGTTTTACTCATCGCATGCCGTTACCTCTAATTTTGATAGTCATGCTTAATAAAGGTGTTTATACATGTATAACACATAAAACGGTCAAACACATTAACTCTATACTTTAACTTGAAGAAAAGATACATAAATTCGTAGAGGAGAGGTGTTGAAGTATTAAAACGAAAGAAGAAAAGCGTTGGCATAACTGATGAAAAATGTAGGCACTTCTGACAAAAGAGTAGACACTTTAAATAAAAGAGTCGACTTATTGAGTAAAGGGGTCAACACTTTGACTGGTAGAGTGAAACTGAACTCTCTAGACAAAAAGGTCAACTAATTAAATAAAGAGGGTCAACACTTGGCTTGTAAAAATGAAAAAACCTAGATTTCAAATACCTAAAAATCTCCAAATCTCACTCAACTCAAAACTAAACTTAATCAAAATTTTCTCAAACTTTTTCAATGCTTGTAAGGTCCACAGATTGATTCAAGAAGATCACAATGACTCCAAATAAAATACTTTAAACAAGTAAATAAAATAGATATGGGGTTTAAATCTCAAACCCTAACATACACAAAAATAACAATTTTTTAAACTCTAACTCCAAATCCACTAACATATACTTTTAAAACTTCAAAGGCTAATCAAATAAGACTAAAAAGAATCTCCAAGCATAACATAATACATATATACACGCATACAAGAGGTTAGAGTTTCTGCCTCTCTTCCAAGCTTTCTCAAACTTTAACAATGACTTCTCTACCTACGGTTGAGCTTTCCAAGCTTTCTTCTTTTTCTTGATCTCCTCTTCTCTTTTATCTGTAAGGTAAAAATGTACAGGTGTGAGTTTGTGTGTGTGATATATACGCGTATGTATATATAGATCTATTAGGAGATACCCATGAGACATAATTTTATAGTTTTCACACACAACACTTACATTCCACATAGGTCATAAATAGTCAACTTGACTTCAAGGACATAATAAAATTATATAAAATTTTAAAAAATCATATTTAATTAAAAAATGAAGGTTCAGAACATCACAAATACTTATTTCATTCATCATTTCTATTACATCATAGTATTACTTGTCACCCATCGTCACTTTTCTAATTTTATAATATTACTTATCACTTATTTTCTTATCATGCAAACAACCGAGGCCGAAGTTATAACATTGTCATAGCAAATATCATGATGGGTCTCACATGAGATTTATTGACTATAGAAATTTCATTGGAATTACTTTTCATGATTATGGCTTGTTTGGTATAATTTTTTATAATTTTTTTTATATTTTGTGTTTATTTGACTTATAAGTAAAAAAAAGTTTAATTTTTTTAGTTTTTTGCTTTTATAAGTTAAAAATAGCAGAAAAGCAAACAAAGTAAAAAAGTTAAAAATTTTGTTTTGTTTTTTTTGGTTTTTTTTTTTTTTTTTTTTTGGCTTACATGCAAAAATATTCAAGCAAAAAATACTTGAAATAAGTCCTACCAAATGAAAATTACATGGGTTATAAAAATATAGGGAGGAGGACCTAAGCTCATCTATGCCACCAAGTAAACGTCATATTAATAATAAAAAATCTTATGATATCTGTTGCGTTATAATTTCCTCAAATGCATTGCTTTCTTAGGCTCCGCTTTATTTAACATGGGTCAAGTTGGGGTGTGTCTTGTCAAATTCAAAATCAAATCAATCTTTATTTGTTCTAAATTTCTGGATCAAGTGCAAAATCAAACTAATCCAAGTCAGTTCGAGTTGTCCGGTTTGTTTCGATCCAACATTCAGGTTGGCGATGAGGTTGGATCTACTTTTATTGTATAGGACCTAAATGATCAAGTTAAGACACTTCTAAATGCATAACCTAACCATAACCTAACCAAACACTTGATAGACTTAAACCAAGCCACCCATGAAAACTGTATTAGCCTGATTTTCAAGTTTTTTTTTTATTGTTTTGTGCACCTCTATAAGAACAAGTGACTCTTTGAGGATCATCTCCATTCCCCATATATATATATATATATACATTGAGTTTTAATATTTACCATGTACTTGCACTCACCCCGTGATAAAATCACCAAATTTATACATAGAAGCTTTGTTAAAAATAAATAATTCATTGTTTATGTTTAGGTCTTACATTATAAAATGTTTTATACTAAATTATACGGTCTTTTACTATCTTAAACTAAAGACTATAAGCAGATTGTAACAAAAAAAAGTCTTCAATTCCATCAGAAGATATTGAAATTCTAATATAACATACAAGTTAAAGGAGTATTATTGTGCTTAAAATCTTGCTAAGGTACTAGAACCCTATTAAATTCTAAGTCAACATATTTTAGGTGAACGATCTATTAAGTAGATCTCAAAATTGAAAATTCATCGGATTAAATTTTAAGTTAGACTAATTTTTCTTTCCTTTTTTTTTTTTTTTTTGTTGTTTTTTGGGGGGGGGGGGGGGGGGGGGGGGGGGGAATATTTTATCCTTACTTTTTTGTTTTAAAAATTTAGTACTTAAAAACTTTTAAGAAATATTATTTCCACAATTGAGTTTTCAATTCATCGAATAGGTCTCAACTCTGAAAACCTTATGCTTGCTTACTTCGGTCAAACGCAATTTTACTCTTAAAATGGCCCCAATGTGACACCATGATATGCATCATAAAACCAAGGTCACCAATATATTCGATTGGGTCATTTGGAGTTCACGTTATTCAATGTACTTATTAAGAAAAGGTACATATATTGTTCTTCAATGGAAGTTTAGCAAACCATGTTAAAATAAGTTTTTTGGAGCTTTATTTAAATCTAGCTAAGGAACTATAATCCCACTAATTGCTTAAGTACACATATTTTAAATGAATAATCAATTAACTAAATTAAGAAATGTATATATAACTAACATTTAAAACGAAAATTTTTTCTGATTAAAACATTGAAGTTAAGGGAGTATTTTTATATATTTCTTGGTGCGTGGAGAAAGAGGAGAGGAAGAAAAAGACGAAGAGGATGATGTTGACCTCGACAATGAAGAAAAAGACGAGGACAAAGAGGAAGACATGACCACGACTGTGGAAACTTCATTGAAATCACTTATCATGATTCCATGTACACTGTGAGCTAATAATAATAATAATAGTAGGAAAGGCACCTAAACATATCTATGTTAACAAGGAAACATCATACTAGAATATTATTGCAATATATAAAATAAAAAAACAAAGGAGAAATAACGTAGAAGCATCATTGTAGCTGTGTGGAGCCAAATAGGGGTCGAGTACTCATGTTTGTCAAGATTTTAGGTTTAAAATCTCTTGAGTACTATCAATTTTTTGAGATCATCTCTATAGTATTTAGCCCAATAATTATTCGATTTATGTGTAATAGAGAGTCACACAAGTTCCAGAATTAGTTGAAGTGTGCACAAATTAGTACGAACACCGATTAACAAAAAAAAAAAAAAAAAAAGACATAATCACGTATAGCCTTACCTACCATGGAAGTAAAGTATGTGGCTTGTTTTGTTTTTATTTAGAAAGCTATTTGGTTGAGAAGGTTGCTTCAGCATCTTTGGAGTCATCACGCATTCTCGGATCCAGTAAGGATTTATGGTAATAGTCTCGTTGTATTAGTCTAAACATATAGATTTGAGGTAGTATATCACCAGAGACATGATTATACAAGAGAAAATAATCTTAAAGCACATAACTAAGACTCGCACGGTTGCGGACTCCTTAACTAAACATATAACAAGATAGACTTATTTAGTGTGTTAAGATTCTAGGACTTGGTGGTTTCAAGTTATGCATAACTGAGTGTTTGATCACTTAGTTACTTGTATTGACATTTTGGCATTTGAGTAAACACACACATTGCCCATGTCAGCAAGCAATATTGACTCACTTGCATAAGCAATCTCGCTTTTGGGGCTCCTTGTAGGCATGTCTTTGGTATTTGAGAAAATGCTTTTGGTCCTTGAAATAGCTGAGTAAAAATGAAACACAATATGCTAAGTATCCCCCCATTCGTAAACAGAATGAGACTAATGCAAAGATCAATGATAGGCATATACAAGTGTCCACTATTTGTTTTGGAATTTTATTATTTTTTATTTTTTATTTGAGTAAGTGTTTGTTTTGGTTAGCTAGATATAATATTTTAAATTTGGCGTCTTCAAAAGGTAAGCAAATAAAGAAATCAGGTTAAAATAATAATTAGATTATGATCTGTATGGTCTATGAGTATAACATATGCCGCATTTCTCAGTTAGATCAAGACATTCCACTATAACATTTAATCATTCATACTACATGTGCTTGGCGATAGATTAAGATGCGAAAGAATGTACCTCTGCTTCTTCATCGTGTCAGACCTTCAAGTCATTTGGTGGTTCGGCCTTCCGAGACACTATAGAAAAGAGACTATTTCTCATCTAAGTGGCACGAGAGCAAAGGAAGATCATTTAGAATATACTATGATATATTCACGTTCAACAATTTTGGATGCTTGTCATACTGTGATAAAGTGCAAGTATATAGGTAAAAGGTTTGAGAGTTTAAGCATGCTCTATTTAAAGCATTAAAGATTTTTAAACTGACGTGTCTAGATAGATCTAGGGTACATTACATACCATATTTTTCTTTCTTTCTAATGCCGAGTTATCAAATTGCAAGTGCACTCAGTAATCGCATGGCTCATTAGCCTATATGAATTCATGATACCTATATGAATTCATGATACGATATATGATATATCAAGAGAGATGGCATGTTTTGCCTACCGGTACACCCATGTTGAGTTGAACTTGTTAGACAATGCCAAACGTAGATGTCGTCTTATATCAAACAGACATGGCTATTCGCTAGTATACCATTGACTAGTGATAGGTGCCTATTGGTTGACTATATATGGTCCGCGCGCAGTCAACATTAAAATACTTTTAAAACATTACTAGAAACTCACTCGCTCTTTCTCTATAATTATGACCACGTTCATGAGATAGGCTTTTGTGCTAGCGCTGATATTGTTGACTCATTTGTAACAACACTTCTCCGTAGAAGCAAGTAGTTTGGAGCATAGTATTGAAAATAGGAAGGAAGGGAAAATGGTAGAGAAAACGAAAGCATTTTCCTTGATTTCCCAAATGGTTTCATCAAGTATTCCAAACGAATCCTAATTATTTTGAAAACATTTCTCTGGCAATTGTGGAACGTTTTTTCAAAATTTTCAACGGTTTGGAAACGGGTAATTTAGAATATGGACAGCCCTAAGCATCGGAAAAATGAGAACTTCCTTACCTTCATCACCTTCCTACTGTCAACATATGTGAGCATTAAACATCCAACGTAGATCTGAACGCATCTCTAACCACCAAACCTAGAGCAGCAATAGCTGTAGCTCCTGAGAAAGCCCCATCACAATTAATTCTTAACCTTCAATGAGCTGGAGGATCCATGATTGAGTTGGGTTTCTGTATGTGAGCAGAAGAGTGAATATAAATAGGGGGAAAGGATTAGCATTTTCAAAGCCCATTTCCAACCATAATGAAACAGAACAAAGCCTCTCATCTTTGAAAGGCATAATTGCTCCTCTCCTTCCTTCCGTATAAACCAATTCCAAGAGAACCGCCCACCTCACTCAGAACCTCCTTAGCAAGAACTAATGAGTTTAATGATCGAAACTGACCTCTTGATCACTGAATGGAGACTTTCCAGGACTTTTTGTGACCATAGTTGACAAGTCCAGCTGCAGATGAAAATTAAGTGTGAAATTTTCTGTTAGGCTCTCTTCTGGAAACTAGATACAAAGGCAATTTGACAGAATGGACGACTAAGTTTAGCCTTTTTTTAGCATCAGATCAGGCCATCAGCCCTAGAAAAATGGCAAACGTGAGGGCATTGGCAAGAAATCCAAGCGATAGGGTTGCCTTGAATTACCCCCAATCAGCTCAGTAGAAGGAAATGCGCTTGTCTGAACTGATAATTTTCATATCACAAAGTGAATGCCTTTTACTCCAACAGTAGTTCCAAGTTAGAGGAGCATATTGCAATCAGCAGCTTCCAATGATTTTTGAGGATCCAATTCTGGCCTTCCCTATCACAAAAACAAAGCTTCTTGAAGACTCGTTGCTTCGCATAGAAGATGAGATGTAGGCGCATATGTTTTGAACATTAAACATCCAACAGAGATCTAACCACCAAACCTAGAGCAGCAACAGTAGCAGCTCCTGAGAGAAAGCTCCATCTGAATTAATTTTATGACCTCTGAATGAGCTAGGATCGATAAGTCAGCGAAAGAGTGATTATAAATAAGGGAAAGGATAGCATCTTCCAAGCCCATTCCCTCCCAAGGCTGAGCCACTATTTAGAGAAGAAGCCTCGCATCTTTGAAAACACATGATTGCTCCCCTCCTTATAAACCATTCCGACAGAGATGCCTCACTAAGAACCTCCTCAGCAAGAACTAATGAGTTCGATGATCGAACCTGACACTTGATTACTGAATGGAGACTCTCAGGCTTAACCTTATGCAACGGACTTTTTCTGACCGTAATTGACTAGTCCAGCTGCAGATGAATGTCAAGTGTCAATTCTCCCAGGCTCCATTCTGGAAACTGGACATAAAAGGCAATTTGACAAAATGCCTCAAACAAAGGGTTTCATCTATTGCTAGGGAATTGGTGCATACCAAACAACTGATTTTTTGTGGGACATTTAGTGACCATAATTTCTTCCAAAAACCTTTGGGGGCTTGAAATGAAGGGCCAGTTTTAGCTTCTTCCGATGCTCACATCAGATCAGGCCCAGTCCTAGAATGATGGCAAACTTAGGAACGTCGGCAAGAAATTAAAGCAATTGGGGTGCCATGACAGCTGCCACTTCATTCAGTGGAAAACAGATACTACAAACCATTAGTATTTCATCATCCTGGTCGAGATTCTACCTTTACTTCAAAAGCGGTGTTCCAAGTCAGAGGAGCATATAACAATCAGCAGCTTCCACTCTTGGCGATCCAATTTTGACCTTCCCTAGCTCAAAAACAAGCTTCTAGAAGAGCCAACGCTTCACATAGAAGATGAGATTAGGCCCTTACCTTTCAAACATTAAACATCCAACAGAGATCTGAAAGCACCTTTGATCACCATACCTAGAGCAGCAACAGTAGCAGCCCTGAAGAAAGCTCCATCACAATAAATATTAATCTCTGAATAAGCTAGAGGACTCCAAATCAGGTAAAGAGCGATTATTGATAGGGGAACATTCATCATCTTTTAAACCCATTTCCAACTAGCCTGAGGAACTCTTTACAATAATGTAACAGCACAAGACAAGGCTTGGATCTTTGAAATGCGTAATTGCTCCTCTCCTTCCATATGAACCACACTGGCTGAACTGCCTTACTCAGAACCTCCTAGCAAGAACTGATGAGTTCAATCATGGACACTGAATGCATGATGATTGAATGGACACCGTCCATATTAACCATATACAACAGACTATTATCTCAACCTATTGAATGAGTCCAACTCCAATCTGAATGTCAACTTTTCAATTGTTTCAGGCTCTATTCTCAAAACTGGACACAAAGGCAACTTGACAAAATGCCTCAAAAACAAGTATTCATCTGTTGCTAGGGAATTGATGCACATTTCCACCAAAGGTGACTGACTTTTGGAGGGACATTTAATGACCACAATTTCTTCCAGAAACCTTTGGGGCTTGCAATGAAGGGCCAGTTTTAGCTTTTCTCAATGCTCGCATCAGATCAGGCCAGTCCGAGAATAATGTCAAACTTGGGAGCGTTTGCAAGAAAACAGATACTGCAATTGGGTTGCCTTGACAGTTGCCACCGACTTCAGTGGAAAACAGGTACTGCAAACTTCTAGGATTCCGTCATCCTAGTCAATAGAAAGGCTCTGATTTGTTACTCAAATCAGCAATTGTCCTTATGGCTGTCCACTCTCCAATCTAGTTTCCCCGACTGGCTAGACCAGCAATTGTGCTTCATGGCGAATGTAAAATAAATAGCCCCTTTACAGACCAGTTTCGATAATCATTGATGCTTTAGCTAATGTTTTCTGCTATGAGCTCACTTCTTCAGGGTTTCTACATTAGAAGTCTAATTGGTGCTTACTATGGAAGAGGTAACCTTCCTATTGAAGTAAGCACCAAAAGTGAAGCTAGAAGCTGGAAGATCATCTTCATAAAGCTCGTACCCTTTTGGACGACAAATTCCAACTACCAAAAAGGACGTAAGTCTTATAATGCTCATAATTACTCCTTGTCACTGTTGGTTAGGAATGATGGAGGTTAGATATCACTAGGCTAATCAATATTAACAGAAACCTTCAGAAACTTTCAAAGAAACGGTTTCACAGAAATAATTGAACAGTAAAGATGTAAATCAGATTGAATTGAACATTAAACTCAAACAAATAACAAAGAAATTAAATCCAGGAATAAAGAACAATAAAGAGGTCGATTTAAAATTGAAATTGAATGCTTACACAATTGAATACTTACAAAGGTTTTTTTATTCTTTTTTATTAATAAATAAATACTTACAAAGATTGAACTTGATACAAATTGAAATTTTAAATCTGAACTTGAAATTAGCCAATGAATACCCAATGTAACAGAGCAACTAATATAGCACATAAATTAGTTCCTGAAAGATACAACAAACAACTAATATAGCACATAAAATGGCTCCACAAACTAACAGAATGTCTCTGCATCATTCCACAAATACGCGATGCAACAAACATCTAATATAGCACACAAACAGTAACAGATTGTCGTTATATTCCTCAAAAAAATACGAGGCATTACAAACAACAGATATTGCACATAAATTGGCCCCACACATGAACAAAACACCCTTATAAATTGGACAAATACATGATGAAACAAATAACCTTCTTGTGATACATATGTCCACACTGAAAGATCATGGGTTTCAAACGTCATAATATATTCACTTTCCCAACTAAAGTTTATGTAGAATAATTCGAAAAGACGTGCCAAACAAATACAACTTAGACGGGGGGACAGAGAATAAGATATGAAGACAAGGAAGAAGGGCAATACTTAGCTTGTTCGTAACTGTGTTTGCAGGTTGACTTTTAATTCTTCAGTGGTGGCATGGGGAGAAGGCAGCTGAGGAATTCCATCATGAATGGTAGATCACCAGCTTAAACTGCTCCTTTCCTCTGAACATTTCAATTTCTCTTGCTTCTTTCACCAGTGAAACATTAGGCCACCAAAGTTCCAGTTCTTGAAAAGCAGGCATGCTTGGCAGAGCAGGAGGGAGACCATGTAATTGGTCACACCTGTTAATAACAACACTTCTAAGGCTCGGCATTGTTCCTTCAGAAATAGTCCAAGATCGAACAGCCAAGTTTACAAGTTTCAGGACCTGTAGCTTGGGAAACCCATTGACAGGGCAATACAAGTCACTGCCACTATAAGCAGAATTCTTCAATTTGAGAACTTGGAGGTTGGGCAGCTGGCCCAGTATCTCCATTGGGTCTTCCAATAGTTGAGTCTCCAATAAAATGAGCTTGGTGAGGTTTGGGGGAAATTTGACTACGTTTCTCAGACTGGTCAGCTCTTTGCAGCGACGATCTCTTTCCAACTTCAAAGTTAGTAGGCAATTCAGTTTGCAAAGATTCTTGAATGCTAAATTCTTATGCGCTTCCAAGTCTCCACGTATCCCCAACTTAAGAAGATTTGGCAGCTTGGAGAACACACTTTCGATGCAACTAGTAGGGCATATGCAAGAAAGTGTCACGAGGTTGCTTAAAACGTTGAGCTTCTCCTTAGGCGGCTCTGGAAGAACTGCTTGCCCATGAAAATTTAGGTGCCTCAGTTTTTTCATTTTCCATATGTCTATCTGAGGGCGATCGATGCAGGGGGCAGCCACTTCAAGAGTCTCCAAATTCCAAAGGTTGCATATGGAAGCAGGAAGAGTCCTGGCTGTTAGACTTTTCAACCTCAAGTACCTTAGATGAATTAATTTGCCTATTTCATTTGGGATGATCTCAACACCAACAACCCATAAATCTAACACCCTAAGCAATGGGAACCCCTTCCACAGCCATTTCCATTCTTGGGACGTGAGCTGCCGACCATCAAGGCTAAAGAACAATATAGAACGGAGCTTCGACGCAGATGGCTTTGAACAAATGTGCTTCAACACGTTGGAGTGGAGGCCTAGTCGGCGTGAATTATACGGTAATGAGGAGCGCCCATCTCCAAGAACCTCGAGAAACTTCTCTTTCTTGGCCTTCGAGAGGCAGAAATCTCGCAGACGATCATGGATATCGATGCAACAAGTTTTGATGGTCCCATCAAAGCGTCTCTTGGAAACTTGGACCAGGTTTCTGGCAATAAGCTCCTCTATATAGCCCTCTCCAACCTCTTCCATAGTTTCTCTGTCCTTTTCCTCCAGCAGAAACCCCTCAGCCATCCACAAACACACTAATCGCCTTGCAGGGATCTCGAAATTTTCAGGGAAAAGGCCGAAATAGAGGAAGCATAGCTTCAGGTGGTGAGGTAAATCCATATAACTCAATTCCAATATTTTCGAGCACTGGTCTGTCTGTTCAGTAAGGCATGAATTCACGCTCGATGACACTTTGGACCACCACCAGCTAGTCTTCTCTTTCTTGAGCAAAAGCCCGGCTAACACCATAATTGCTAGCGGTAATCCCCCACATTTGGCTACCATCTGTTTCCCGAGCTCTTCCAAGTCGGAAGGGCATCTCCCTTCGGGGAACACCTTCCTGGAGAAGAGCTCACAACTCTCATCTTCACTTAGAAAACGTAGTCTGTGTGGAGGAGAACTCGTACTTACCTTTCGAGCCACCTTGTCGTACCGAGTAGTGAGAATGATTCTACTTCCATACCTGTTATCGGCGAAGAACTGGTTCAATTCGTCCCAGAATTCAGGTCTCCATACATCATCCAAGACGATTAGATAGCGGGTAGAACTCAAGTACTTGCGAAGCTCGAAACCCAGCTCGTCGTCGCTCATCTCTTTCATATCCTCCGAGGTGAATCTCATCGCACGTTTCATAATGGCTTGCAAAAGGTCTCTCACTATAAAATTTGGAGAGACGCAAGCCCATGCCCGGAAATCGAAATGTTCAGCAACAACGGCATCGTTGTAGACTTTTCTGGCCAGGGTTGTCTTACCTATTCCGCCCATCCCAACAATTGGGATCACATCTCGCCGAGCTTCTCCTTTGGTTAGCCGCTCCATGATCATCTTTGCGTCTGCATCAAATCCCACCACGTCGATTTCTTCAACCACTAGCCTTCTTCTTTGCAGTGAGAAATCATCATCTTCCATCATCGGAATATCTCCCTGTTGGGTAATCTCGATGCCAATTTTTTCTTGACTCTTGTATATTTCCTGGAATCTCGTTCTTGATCCCTTGATCTTCTCCGCCACACTGCGGCGAGCAAATAACCGGAAAATTTTGTCTTTCACTCTGTTCCATATGCTTTCTCCTCCTCTTCGCTGCTGAGCTACAATTGCAACGTATTTGTCGATGACGTCTTCGGCTTCAAAAGCTGCATCTCTAATTTGGGCGATGAGTCCTTCTTCGACCATTCTGGCTTGCCAGTTGCGGTTCTGGCCGAGGCTTCCGATGAAGGATTGCTGAATACGTTTGAGATCGTCTCGAAGCGACCTGACGTCGTCCGCTAACCCACAAAGCAGATCGTCTTCTTCTTCTCGATGGAGTACCCTCTTCAGTTTCATCAACAAGATTGTAACCGCAGCCGCATCATCAGCCATCTCTCCTCTCCCTCTCTCGCTCTCGCTCTCTCTCTCTCTCTGGCTTTCTGTTGAACAGCTGAAGGCAATTGTGACTTGTTAGTTTGTGATCAAAAGCAAAAGTCAAATGACCTATACGACCCATACAACCTTTTCGTCGAAAACAAGTAAGAAACAGCGAAGTAACTTCTTGCGTTTGCGCGTACAGTGGTGTTTCACCAAAACTTCTTGGTCCCTACGCCGTTCCTTCCTTTTAAAAAAGTTAAATTCTTTTCGAACAATCTTTCTTTATTTGAGAAGTAACCCTACCTTTAATGAATGTTGTAAAACCGGATCGGCCGATTAAACCGATTAAACCGTCAACTGATCCTCAAAACAGTCTAGATAAACCTCTTAAACCGTTCCAACTTAGAAAGCTGATTAGTTTGTAAAAATCGGTCAAAACCGCAATTGAACCGATAAATCGTTCTAAACGGTGGCAGTTTGTTAAGATCGGCTAGTTTGATTAACACAATACAAAATTGAAAAAAAAAAATTTAGAGAGACAATCAATCTTCGTATATATCCGCAACAAATCTCTTTCAGCTTTTCAAAAATGGCAATCAGCCTCTCTCTGAATGTCTCAGAGTCTCAACTTGAGGATTTATCTTTTCTTTGGGTGGGTGGAAGTGAAGCTCATCGTCTTTGCTGCGTGGACAGAGAAGATGGGTGAGAGTTTCAGATTCCATGGCTGGCGTGGGTAGATTTCGGAGAAGCTGGGTTACGAAAGATGCGAGTTGGAGAAGATTGATTTGGCTTGAGACGTTTTCCACTTTTTTATCCTTACACTTTGGTTTCCGTCATCTCCCTCTTCTTTTTTTTTCTCTCTCTCTCTCTCTTTCGCAATAAATGTTTCAGGCCTTTCCCATCTTTTGTCGGTTTGTCTCCGTTTGAAAAATGTTATGTACACTTTCCCATAGAGCTTGGCCATTACTCCAACATATATTATATTTATATATCCAACACAGACATGGGATATATATAAATATATAATTGTTTTTAGTTTTTCAAAAAATAGATATATATATATATAAATATATACATCAATGCATATGTTTGTCTTTTAACTTTTCATCTTCATCTAAAACAGAAGAAAAGAAAATTTAAATTTGAAAAAAATATTTGAACATTAGAACTGTGAAGAAATATATAGGAAAAAAAAAATTAATTTTAGGAAGTTTTAAAACATATTTTAACTAACTGATTTATTTTAAATGAATTTATAATTTAATTATGATATCACGATTTGATTTCGATTGACTTAACGATTAACCAATAACTATGACCTAGTCATTTTTCTAGTTCACTCAATCATCTGAATTTTAAAAATTACCTTCAATTCTATTTTTTAATTCTTTTTTCATTTCTAGTCATGAGGTTAGAGTACTCACATTAATAATAGAGTTTTTTTTTTACCAAATTAAGGCTGTATGACAACTTAATTATTAAACCCAAGTCGTTTTAGACTTAATTATCAAAACTACATTATCACAGAAGTTGTGGGACTTGAAGTCGTGTTTTAATCCCACAACTTCAAAGTCCGTGTGAAAAAAAAATGAAGAAAATAGGTATTCACTAAAATCGTGCTAAAGATGTGTTATTTCAAAGCCCTATTGTCTCCCTTTACACTTGGAGTTGACTTGAATTATGAGGCTTCTGTTGAAAAATATTGTATAATATTTTTTATATAAACTGTATTCATAATAAAGTGAAATTAAAAATAATAAATAATATGTATGTAATAATGTGACATAGCATATAAATAATTTATAGGTGATAATACAATAAAATATGTAATGAAATGTAGATCAAATCGAGTGTTGCACACTCTCTCATTAAAACAGATTCGCACCTCACACAAATGCTCATGGAATTAACGGGTATCTATCTCAAGGATAAAATGATCACTACACAGAATAAGTAGTACTATAATATTCAGGTTCAATAAATGTAAACCTCAAATTCTACTTTCTCTGTGTACAGTATGAATGCAATATGTACAAAGGAAAACATAAAAACTTTTTTGTCTAATTCAACACACAATTATGATAGTAAATTTCATACAGAAACTTACACCGTTTCTTAAAAAATAATACGTTATGATAATGAAAAGACAATATTTCTTACGCTGAAAATATACTACAATTTTATAAAATTTCAAAGCAGAAATTTAATACAGAAACACAGAACAAAGTGATTGAATTTTCACAAAAATTCATCACACAACAAATAAAGATAATCATCTGAAAACAGGACCAATAAAATAAAGAATTAACCGGATAGAAAACTTGGACAGAAATTCATACAGAATTTCTAAGTCAGAAAGTGATGAAATTCAGAAGTTGCCTCAAACAGTTACTAGAATCTGGTCGTCGTCGCAGCAGTTCATCGGAGCGTTGGAGAGGGAGAGAGAGACGACACAAAATATATATTTAAAAATAATGTTTTTAATTCAGAGGGGGACTCTTTTTATATATATAAAGATTTGCACCCTTTCGAAACAGTGCCAACCAAACGCGCCCTTAGGAAGGGTCGCGATTGTTGCAATTAAATTTGAACATGAACAGGTTCGGTTCCCGCCTAGATCACACACATCTGGTTCAGACTGCATCCAAAAAATTAAATATTAAACCGGTTTAAGCCTTTTAATATTATTTTAATCATACCCGCACCTGCATCCAAATCGAGCCAAGCCGGCCGAATGGACGGGCAGGTGGTGGCAGTGGCGGCATGCACGTGTAAGGAGTATTGGATCAACTCATGAGTTCCATAGGTCCTCCCCCTTCCACAAAAGTGGGGTGCCCCTTCGGGCTCAAACCCATCTCTAAACCTAAGTTTTATATATCCATCAAATTTTCAATAGAAAATCAATGTGGGACAAGCATTTAATTCCATCCAATATCTATACTCATGGTACCTACTTTGGAGACCATTATCTCACTCAAACCTCCATGGATTTGAGCAAGAAAATGCTTATTCTTTATCTTTTCATGGAGGAAAACACAAAATACCTTGGACCCACTAAAAAGGACATATGGGTCCTACCTTAACAATGGTTCAAAATTGGTGTGTCACACCAAAATATTTCAACAATCCCCCACGTGAATGAGATTGGCTGTCAAAAAATAATGTACAAAGAAATGCAGATGCACAAATGTAAACCAGAGAGTAGAGCGGAAAAGGCACTGCATTAGGAAAGGTGGCTTTTGGTTTTGAACATTCTTTAGTAAAATACTATCGGGTTTACTGGCTGACCAGTGAACATGATGTCTTCAACTATTCTGCTGTTTGTATACATCGGGACAACAATACTCACACGATTTCTTCCTTATCCAAGTTTGCCTATTCGGTTGTGTTCATTTTGGCCCTAAACGATTCTGGTATTAATTAGTGCTTTTAGAGATTGAAACCTTTGCAATTCTCACAGAAGTGGCCCCTTCTCACTCATATAAGTAATTTTCTTATAGAGTGAGCAGATATACATACTCCACTTAGTATCCAAGTAATAAGAATCATTAAAGTATAGGCTTATTAATATGAGTAGCCTGCCCTACTTGTTCTATATTACAAGTTGTAACTTATCCTAACGATATTTCAGGTAATTAATATTTCACCATAGAATTAGGCAGTGGAACAAAGTTTTCTATTGATTTATACTAAGTCGTCCTTAATTCGGTTATCCCGTTGAACCTAGATTTTGGGATCTCCAGTTAACTAGGTTAGGTTACCATTAAGGTAACTTTTAAGATAATAGGCTTTAATGCCTAATTCTCTCAATGAATAAATTTCGATCTCTTACCAGGCCTAATAGGAAGATGATCTCTCAATATCCTTTGATTAAATTATTAATCATTGAATATTATATTCTTACGAGTAATGACCTTTAACAGACATGTTTGTTGTGTTTTGTCATTATCGGGAATTCTCTGTGTGTTAAGACATTTAAGAAGTCACTTGATACTTCTTCCATAGTGATTGATTCCTTCACAAATTCTGGCTGTGTATTTCCATTGCAAGAATTTTCTTAGAAATTAAAGCACTTCTTATAAAGACTTATCCATTTATGGATTTAGCGTCTTTTGATCTATAAATTTAGTTTCAACACTGTATCATCTCTAGTACTTCTGGATGTATATGTGATTAGTACTCATTTGTAGCACAAGGCTATCACATTCAAGTGGAATAACCTTGGGTTTGAATAAAATACTTTATTCTCGCCAAGATATGTTTACCTTTGTCACTTGTGTGAACTCATATCACAAAGTCACAACTACCAAGACTTGATCTCGTCACATATCTATTAAGTATTTTAGTTTAGACTCTACTCATTGAACCATTTGGATAATCTTGTTTTCGGATTCATCAGGCAGATTATCTATAGTACATTTAGTTTTACCTCTATGTAAACTATTATTATGGTTCTAATATAACGAAACTCAGTACATCTCTTTACTTTATTAAAGTTATTCGAGACTGCACTTAGTTCCTTTTGTCTTCAGGTTTTACCTCTAACTTTAAAAGTTAGAAACATTTGGATCAGTTATTCTTTCCTTTATTTATGTAGAACTATTCTTTCTTCCAACCATAGACTTAGAGTCTTGGATCTCTTGCTAATTCATAGTCTTCAAGACTCTTAGAGTGAAAAGCAAATGCACGAGGAAGTCCATTCCTAAAGAATTTCCCACTTCTAGAATTAGGAAATACTCTCACGAATGATTCTAGAGTATTAGACGGATTATCGTCTACCAAGACATTCACATGCACAACTATGTTCAAGCAGATCGGGGAATAAATCCTCACACAATTTTATAGCTTAGATTGCGGATAACCCGAGCTATAATTTTGTCCATGTTAACACAGTGTTCTGTGGGGTGTCCTAATGAGAATGTGTGTTTGAGAAAACAAAGCTTCCCCCCACATTTTCTGGATTATCCAAAATTTAACAAAGTAGTACACATCAACTCAATGAAGAGTTGGATTTCATTTTTCCAGCAATCAAGTTACTGAATCAACGAGGTGTTTATAGATAGGCGAATTTGGACGTTAAGCTACTGAAGTTACATCATCACCATGTCTAATTACTTTTACTCGTTTACTACATTCGTTCTCACACTCATTTGAACATTATAACATGTGCGTTGATTACTTTAAGTATACTATTTCGGTAGTACCACTAGAAACATGGATAACTATAAGTATACTCTTCGATGGTACCTTCTTAATTTCATTATATTTCAAGGAACACTATAACATACAATTAACACGTGACAATTAACATTAAAGTTAGATGTGTCATTACCATCACAAACATAGATATACATAGATACATATATGGTCACTAAAAGTGTTCTAAGGTTAGCAACTAAACAAGCTATCATACTAACCAAATTATTTATACTAAAACATAATAAGAAACTAGTAAGGACTAGATGATCCTCCAGATGAGTAACTCTCAATCACTACTAACACAGGATCAAGCGTCCTCTTTCGCGCGTGCTCGAGGGTGTTTGGCCGATAAGGAGAGTCCACATCATGAGAACCCTCAGGTTGTGCTAGAAACCTCAACCTCTAGAAGAAAGTGGGACACAAAACATTCTTGCGACCGGTGCATCGAATGTTCCTGTAGTAGTTTCGATAGCACCTCGGTCCTGTCTTATTCGGTCCAATCACCTACCCTAGCCTAATAGGCAGTGCCACTGGCCTAGGAAGGACAACGTCCACTGGGCCATGAAAATGATAAATCATGTGTAACACCAGAGGATCCACTGGTCATGCAAGATTCTCTGACTCATCCTCACCAAACCAGTTCTGACCCACCTCTTCTCAAATGTCCATCATGTGAACTGCAAACACATGGTAATATTCTTATGATTAGAAATTATGGAATAACACAAATTTAATTTCTTACAAGAAAATTAAAGACTCTAGCAATTAAATTTGCTAATACACAAAGAATCATATGCCCATATTCTTAAGGTTAAAAACCATAGAATAACACAGTTTTAATTTCTCAAATGAAATTAAAAATTCTTGCAATAAAAATTGCTCAACCACAAAATCATCTTTCACCAAAAACACATAAGCATGGCAAGACAACATGCAGCATTTATGATACATAAAGATGTACTGATACAACTTATCATGCTAAACATGCAACGGAAATAGAACTTTAACAAATTAACAACTACTATGCAATTTAAGTTCATCACAACATTAGGATTTGTGTCAATTGCTATGTAATACGAAACTCAAGTTTCTAGATATGTGACAGATTCATTTCAGAAATGAACAATCGCTTTCTAAGTGGCAAATAAAATAAATTTAGTGACTTAGAAACATGAAAAGTTTATGTTACCATCAAATTTGAATTCACACATGACTATGAATATCTTATACTCAACAACACACAATCACATGCAACTTCATAGTATTACTGCATATGAAAAATACATACAAGTAGAAACACAATCTGTCTTAATATTGTTGAAAAAATATTGTATAATGTTTTTCATATAAACTGTAGGCATAATAAAGTGAAATTAAAAATAATGAATAATGTGTATGTTATAATGTGACACGGCATACGAAACAATTCATAGGTGATAATGCAATAAAATATGCAATGAAAGGTGGATCAAGTCGAATGTTGCACACTCTCTCATTAAGATAGATTTGCCCCCCACATAAGTGCCCATAGGATTAACGGGTGTCTATCTCCAAGAGAAAATGATCACGACTTTAAATAAGTATCACTACAATATTCATGTCCAACAAATGCAAACGTCAGATTCTACTCTCTCCATGTACAATATGAATGCAATATGTATAAAAGAAAACATAAGAAAATTTTTGTCTAATTCAACATAGAATTATGACAGTAATTTCATATAGAAACCTATACCGTTTCTGACAAAATCAATACGGTATGATAATGAAAAGATATATTTCCTATGCTAAAAATATACTGCAATTCTGTAAAATTTTTAACGCAAAATTTTAATATAGAAACACAAAACAAAGTGATTGAATTTCTACAAAAATTCATCACACAACACATAAACATAATCATTTGGAAACAGGACATGTAAAATAAAGAATTAACCAAATAGAAAACTTGGACAGAAATTCGTATAGAATTTCTAAGTCAGAAAGTGATGAAATTCAAAAGTCACCTGAAACAGTCATCGAAATCTGGGTAGAAAAGTTACAAGAACAGTTGCTGGAATCTGGTCATCGTTGCAACAGTTCGTTAGAGCGTGAAAGAGGGAGAGAGAGACGACACAAAATATATATTTAAAAATAATGTTTTTAATTCGGAGGGGGACTCTTTATATATATATATATATATAGAAAGATTCGCACCCCTTCAAAACGATGCCAGCCAAAAGCGCTTATCGGAAGGGTTACAATCGTTGAAAATTTTGAACATGAACCGGTTCGGTTCCTGCCCGATTCACACACATCTGGTTCCGACCGCCCTTAAAAAATAAAATATTAAATCGGCCAAAGCCTTTTTAATATTATTTTAATCGCACCTGCACCCATAACCGGAACCGAGCCGAGCCAGCCGGACGGACAGGTGAGCTGCGGCGGTGCGTGTGTGTGTGGAGTTTTGGTCAACCCATGGGTTCTATTGGTCCTCCCCCTTCCACAAAAGTGGGGTGCCCCTTGGGGTCTAAACCTATCTCTAAATCTATGCTTTATATACCCATCAATTTTTCAATAGAAAATCAATGTGACACAAGCTTGTAGTTCTACCCAATAACCATACTCATGTACCTACTTTAGAGACCATTATCTCATTCAAACCTCTATAAATTTGAGCAAGTAGATGCTTGTTCTTCATCTCCTCATAGAAGAGAACACAAAACACCTTGGACCCACTAAAAAGGACATGTGGGTCCCACCTTAACAATGGCTCAAAGTTGGTGTGTCACATCAAATATTCCAATAATCCCCCACATGAATGAGATTGGCTGTCAAAAAACAATGCACAAAGAAATGCAGATACACAAATGTAAACAACAGAGTATAGTAGAAAAGGCACCTCATCAGAAAATGTGACTTTTGGATTTGAACCTTCCTTAGTGAAATACTATCGGGTTTATTGGCTGACCAGTGAACATGATATCTTCAATTATTTAGCCATTTGTATAAACCGAGACAACAATATTCACATTGTTTCTTCCCTATCCAAGTTTGATTCTTCAGTTGTGTTCGTTTTGACCCTGAATGATCCTAGTATTAATGAGTGCCTTTAGAGAATTGAAGCCTTTGCAATTCTCACAGAAGCGGCCTCTTCTCACTCATATAGGTGATTTTCTTATAGAGTGAGCAGATACACATATTCCACTCGGTATCCAAGTAATAAGAATTATTAAAAGCATAGGCTTATTAAAATGAGTAGCCTGCCCAACTCGTTCTATATTAAAAGTTGTAGCTTGTCATAACAATATTTCAGGTAATCAATATTTCATCATAGAATTAGGTAGTGGAACAAAATTCCCCATTGATTTATACTAACTCGTCTTTAATTCGGTTGTCCGGTTGAATCTAGATCTTGGGATCTCCAGTTAACTAGTAAGGTTGCCATTAAGGTAACTTTTAAGATAATAGGCTTTAATGCCTAATTCTCTTAATGAATAAATTTCGATCTCTTACCAGGCCTAATAGTTAGATAATCTCTCAATATCCTTTGATTAAATTATTAATCATTGAATATTATATTCTTGCGAGTAATGACCTTTAACAGACATGTTTGTCATGTTTTATCATTATCGAAAATTCTTTGTGTCTTAAGACATTTAAGAAGTCACTTGATACCTCTTCTATAGTGGTTGATTCCTTTGCAGAATCTGGCTGTGTTCTTTGATTCCACTCTAAAAGTGTAATCTTTATTCCCTAATTAGTTGTTTGTTAGCCTCTATATGGGTATTAGAACAAGTTTTTAGTAATAAATTGATCTAAAGTGGTTTCTGTGTGTATTATAGGTTTTTGGTAATAAAATGGCGAAAATGGGCTTCAAGTGAAGAAATTCGTCTTGACAGTCCGTTCGGACGGTGCGTTCGGACAGCATGGTGCATTCGGACGGTCCGTTCGGATGGACGAATTAGCGTTCGGACGCTACGAAGGAGATCGAAGTTCCAGAGTCGATTTTTCCGGTTCAAAGCTATCACAGAGTCGATTTTTCCTGTTTGAAGAAATACAAAGCCGATATTCCACGGTCTGAAGACCGTCCGAACGGTTACTCTACCGTCCGGATGGTGCGTCCGGATGCTATTCAGACGGCCTTAGGACGCACTTCGGATGGTGAGCGCATATTTGCTTACAACCCAGCAGTCAAAGGAAAGAAATGTTATGTTTTTGTTTTTAGGGTTTTCCAGTCGCGGGTAGAGAGATAGAAATAGGGAAAAGGTTGTATTTTGCTTAGATTTACTTTATCTTGTTGTATTTAGGACTTTGGGAAGGGTTTAGTTAGATTTCTATTATTATTTTCTTGTAATCCTTTACATTCACTCTAGTTCAATATATATATATATATATATCCTTTTGATTTTAAGTTGAAATGATATCTCTACACTTTGGCAAGCTTTCAACTATGGAACCATCAAGCTAATTTCATTATGTGGGGACAAATGTGAAGATCTACCAAGGAAAGCATAGGAAATGAAAGGGGAGTCCTCAATCTTGTTGAATATCTATTTTGCATCTTTTCTCTAATTATTTTGGAATTAATTGTTGTAGAAATCTTAGATCTATAATCATAGTTAGTAACATGTGATTTATTTCTAAAGAACCCATGAATGATGATAAAATTTAATTCTAAAATAATTAGATATCTCTAAATTTTCAAAACTAAACTTTCCGAATCAAAGGCCTTTGGACGATTCTTGATTTGAGTTAACCCAAACTCTCCCTTTCAAATTCCTGCTAGAATTGGTAGATTGGAACATTTGAACCCAAACCCTCTTTTTAATCAAGTTAAATCCCTACTTGTTTTCATTAGAATTTCAGGTAGATCAAAATTAATTTAGTTATAATTGTTGTTATTGTAATAGAATTCTCATATTCGTTAAATCACCTTAGCTAGAGTCAAGGTGGTGGACTTAATTTCATTTCAATTGTTTGCCTAGTTATTAGCAAAACAAATCTTCAAACACCAAAAGATTTTCGGTCAACTTTAGTTACCATAGCCATCAATTCCGTCATTGGCTTACGACTTCAATTTGCATAGTTTTCTAAACTTTACCCATTTCTATTGCTAGATTAACACAAGTCTCATGGGAGAACACGATAGTGGGAATACCCTCACTTAAACTATAAGCACTTTCGAAGTGGTGTGCGAGGATAGTAAAACCAAGTTTTGGCGCTGTTGCCGGGGACTTGAAGGAACGAGTAAATCGCGAAAACGAAAAAAATTGCAAATCGTAAAAACAAGGTGGGAATTGATCACCCACCTACGAGGGAAGCATCTATGGTTTAGGTAATTTCTTCAAACTCAATGTGGATACCATGTTAGGATTCTTATTTCTTTCTTTTCAATAGTTTCTTTTGTTTGATTAATTAGTAGCATTGCATATTACTAGGAGCATTATAGGAGTTAGGATAGTGTGTGTTTTATTTGCTAATCGGTGGTAATTGAGCATGTGGAGTGGGAGATTGGAGTTTAAAAGCCGTTGTCTACTAAAAAGAAAAAGCCGTTGTCCGGCATATATATTGTTTGTGTATGATGTGTTAACTAGCATTTAATTTGTAAGTCCCAGTGGGCACGAATTGACAATAAATGTCTTTTAAGAGTTAACCCACCATCACCGGCTAACACACCTTCTCCCAGAATTTCATTAGTAATCGACCTAGGTACAACTCCTATGGATGACATAAACAATGAAGGTAGGCTACCTAATGTTACTCCACCCAATCCAAATGTTTTGTAAAACCCACCGATGGGTGGATTGCCACAACAACCTCTTTTACATCCGGCACATGGTTTAGGGGGTGAGAACATGGAAAATGCGAGCAACCATGGGGACATGGGGGCTTCCCAATTTCGAATGAGAGATTTCTTAAACCCACCGCGACAAGCATCGAGTTCTTGCCTTATTATTTCACCCCACTATGCCACCTTGAACATAAGGCCGGGCATGATATAAATGCTTCCTCAATTCCACGGAGTTGATTCGGAAAGGCCTTACGCCTTCATCAAGGAATTTGGGGATGCATGCTCCTTAGTGATGGACAACTCATGTCCATGGGAAATCTTTTTTCTCAAACTCTTTCCATTTTGTTTAAAGGATACCGCCAAGACGTGGTTCAATTCTTTGAGACCACTCTCTATCTACTCTTGGCAAACTCTTCAAGGAGAGTTCTTGAAAATTTTTTTTTGGAAAATAGAACGGAGGCACTTAGATGCCAAATCTCACAATTTTCTCTAATGTTGGGAGAATCATTTTTTCAGTGTTGGGAGCGGTTTAAAAAGTTTTTAGTTTTTTGCCCACACCATGGCTTTATCGAATGGCACATCATCAACATCTTTTACTCTTCTCTAACGCCCCAACTCAAACAATTCATTGAGACTATGTGCGCGAAAACTTTTATGGATAAGGAACGTCACGAATCTTATTCATACTTTGACTACCTCGCTAATTTGGCTAGCGATTGGGCAACCACCGGGACCTAAAATCCTGAAGGTAGACCAAACACGCAAGGGGCGAAATATCAATTGAAAGAGGTTGATGATATGAATGCTAGGCTTGCCACCATGGCGAGAAAATTAGAGGCTATAGAGTTTAAGAATGTAAGTTAGGTAGGGAGTGAAGAGCCTAAGGGAATGTGTTGCGCGGTTTGTGAGACCAAAGAGCATAACACCACGTCGTGCCTAGTTATTCCAGGGATTAAGGAAGCCTTGCATGGCCAAGCTAATGTTATTGGGCAATACAATCGAGGTGGGGGAAACCTCTACTCCAATACTTACAACCTGGGATGGAGGGATCATCCTAACTTTGGATGGCGTAATAAAGGGACTTCAAATCCCCAAGCTTATCAAGGAAGGTATCACAACCCTCAATCTTATCAAGCACCTCCTCCACCATCACACTCACAACATTACCAACCTCTACCGGTCACATCATTTTCAACCCAACCGAAATCATTCCAACCTCCACCTCAAGCTTAACCCAACTCATACCACCCTCCACATCGAAAGCCGTTGGAGGATACCCTCTAACAATTTATTCAAACCCAAAGGGGGTTTAAATTTATGGGTTGATAAAACTTTATATGACATCAGGAGTCAATTGACTCTTCTTACTCAAGCTTTGACCCTTACTGAGAAGGGTAAGTTGCCTGCACAACCTCAACCTAATCCATCTAGGCAAGTGCATTCCATCGAAACCTTGTCCCAGCCATCAATTAGCCATGAGAATGTTTTGGCCATTACCACTTTGAAAAGTGGTAGGGCTATTGACAAGACTATCTTCCCTAGGGACCCCAAGGGTGGGGAAAAAGTATCTAAGGTAGATGACGGTTCGGGAGTTAATGAGGAAGAGCCTAGTGAAGAAAAAAAGGGTGAGAGAGTGCCAAGTGAGAAGGAGAAGGGGAGTGAGAAAGAAAAAAATGAGAGAGAAAAGAAAGAGGAAGGGAATTATGAGAAGAAAGAGCAAAGTGGGTCCATGCCCAATAGTGAGGAAGTTTTGAGAGAGGAACGTGAGATCTTAGCTCACGCTCCATTTCCTCACCGGTTAGTTAAACCCAAGAATCAATTAAGTTCGGAGATTTATGAGACTTTCAAGCAAGTCAAAATAAATCTACCTCTCCTAGAAGCCATTAAACAAGTGCCCTTTTATGCTAAATTCCTTAAGGATTTATGCACTGTTAAGAGGAGATTAAATGTGAGGGAGAATGCCTTTCTTGCTAAGGATGTCCATTTCGTGCCAAGTCAAAACCCCACCAAAGTACAAAAATCCCGGTTGTCCTACCGTGACATGTGTCATAGGAGACCATAGGATAAAGGGGTGCCTTCTAGACTTGGGGTCGAGTGTGAATCTATTGTCGTACTCGGTATATGAGCAATTGGGGCTAGGTGAGTTGAAACCTACGAGGATCACACTCCAGTTAGCGGACTAATCGATCAAAGCCCCTAGGGGAGTAGTTGAGGATGTGTTAGTGAAAGTTGATAAGTTTTATTACCCGTCCAATTTTATGGTCTTAGATACCCAACCGGTTGTAGATCCCTATGCTTGGAACCACATTCCTATCATTTTAGGCTGACCCTTCCTAGCCACATGTGATGCCATCATCCATGTGCGGGGGGGTCTCTTGAAGTTGTCTTTTGGGAACATGTTAGTTAAACTTAACATGTTTAACGCGAGAAAACAACCGGGGGATTTAGAGGACGTCCGGGAGGTGAATCTTATTGACTTGATAGTGCAAAGCACTTCTAGAAGCAAATGGTAGAAGACCCTTTGGTTAGAATGATGACATTTAGTGAGGGTCTAGATTACTTGGGAGATGAGGAAGAGGGGGATGTTCTTAATGAGGGTAGTGGTCTAGAGGTTTGTCCTATCATGGCAGTTGGTCAATGGACCCCCACTTTTGAGCCTTTGACTCCTAACCCTACCAAGCTCCAACCATCCGAACTTGAGACTCCTACGCACGATAGGAAGCCTTTGCCTTCTACCCTTAAATATGTATTTTTGGGTAAGGGTGAATCTTATCCCGTAGTGATATCTTCATCACTTACGAAGGCTTAAGAAATAAGCTTGTTGGAGGTGCTCAACAAGCACCAGAAAGCTATAGGTTGGACAATCGCCGATTTGCACGGCATTAGCCCTCTTGTATGCACTTATCGCATATATTTTGATGAAGGGGCTAAGCCGGTGCGCCAAATGCAACGTCGATTGAACTCAACTATGAAAGAAGTTATGAGGGGTGAGGTACAAAAACTTCTTAATGCGGGTATTATATACCCAATTAACGACTCTAAATGGGTGAGTCCCACCCAAGTTGTCCCCAAAAAGTCCAGGGTGATGGTAGTTAAAAATGAGAATAATGAATTGATACTTAACCGAATCCAAACCGGGTGGCGTATGTGTATTGACTACCATCACCTGAATGCCGTAACTACCAAGGATCATTTTCCCCTTCCCTTCCTTGACCAAGTCTTGGAGCGGGTAGCGAGACGGGCTTACTATTGTTTCCTTGATCGTTATTCTAGATATAATCAATTGGAAATTGCCATGGAAAACCAAGATAAAACCACATTTACATGCCCCTTTGGCATATTTGCTTACAAGCGAATGCTCTTTGGGTTATGCAATGCTCCCACCACTTTTCAGAGATGCTTGATAAGTATTTTTAGTGATATAGTGGAGCAAATTTTGGAGGTCTTTATGGATGATTTTTCCATATATGGGAACAACTTTGCTTAATGTCTTCAAAACTTAGAGAATGTACTAAAACGATGCGAGGAGAGCAATCTTGTGTTAAATTGGGAGAAGTGTCACTTCATGGTGATACATGGTATAGTTCTAGGCCACATCATTTCCGGGAAGGGCATTGAGGTAGATCCCGCCAAGGTTGAGCTTATTCAAAAACTACCCGCCCCTAGGAACGTGAGAGATGTGAGATCTTTCCTTGGGCATGCCGGTTTTTACCTGCTCTTCATTCGATCATTTAGTTCCATTTCTAGGCCCTTATGTGCCCTCTTGGCAAAAGACGCTCCATTCGAGTGGACTCCGTCTTGTCAGCTAACTTTTGATAAGTTGAAAAATCATTTGACTACAGCTCCCATAATCCGACCTCCGGATTGGAGCCTACCCTTTAAATTAATGTGTGCTGCTAGCCACTTTACTGTGGGGGCCGTGTTAGGCCAACGAAATGAGAAGAAACCTCATGTGCTCCATTATGCGAGCAAAACATTGAATGAGGCCCAAATAAATTATATCACCACCAAGAAAGAACTGTTGGCTATTGTTTTTGCTTTGGACAAGTTTCACTCATATTTAGTGGGGTCTCGCGTGATAGTTTTCACCGACCACGCTGCACTTAAATACCTCTTGTCCAAACAAGATGCAAAGCCTCGATTAATTAGGTGGATTCTCCTTCTTCAAGAGTTTGATCTTGAAATTAGGGACAAAAAAGGGGTGGAGAACGTTGTCGCGGATCATTTATTCCGCCTCCCTTTTGAGCACCCTACCAAAGATGACTCTCTTATTTGTGAGACCTTCCTTGATGAGCAACGCATGTCTTGCAACGCCTTGAATCAAGCCTTAACTCCGTGGTACGCCGATGTGGCCAACTATTTGGCCACAAAAGCCATTTCTTCTCATTGGTCCTTATTTATTCAAATATTGCTCGAATCAAGTTGTACGACGATGTATGCCGGATGATGAATTTGAAAGTGTAATGAAATTTTGTCATTCTCATGCATGTGGGGGCCATTTCTCGTCGAAGAAAACCTTGGCCAAAATTTTGCAAAGTGGACTCTATTGGGCTACTATGTTTAAAGATGTGCATTCATTTTGTGTGGCGTGTGATAGATGTCAAAGGCTAGGGAGCCTTACTAGGAAACAAATGATGCCCCCTAACCCTATCCTTGTTCTAGAGGTTTTTTATTATTGGGGCATAGACTTCATGGGTCCATTTCCTAGTTCTTTTGGGTATCTCTACATCTTAGTGGCCATTGATTATGTTTCCAAATGGGTAGAGGCAATACCGGCACGAACCAATGACCACCAAGTTGTGGTCAAATTTTTCAAAGAATATATTTTTTCCCAGTTCAGTATGCCTTGGGTCATCATAAGTGATGGTGGCTCCCATTTCTGTAATAAGCCATTAGGGATACTCATGAGAAAGTACTGCATTATTCATAAGGTCGGTTTGCCATACCATCCTCAAATACAAGGTCAAGTTGAATTAGCTAATCGAGAAATCAAGACAATCTTAGAAAAGACGATTAATCCGTCTCGAAAGGATTGGTCTTTGTGCTTAATTGATGCATTGTGGGCCTATCGAACGGCTTGCAAAACCATTCTCGGTGCCTCCCCGTACTGTCTTGTGTATGGAAAAGCATATCACCTCTCGGTTGAGGTAGAACATAAGGCATATTGGGCTATTCGACAATATAATGAGGGGTTGGGTGAAACCAGCAACCGCCGGAAGCTATAATTGAATGAGTTAGATGAAATACGAAATAATGTGTATGAAAATGCAAAAATTTCAAAGGCTAAAATGAAAGTCTGTCATGACTAACACATTCATCGCAAATCTTTTTATGTTGGTCAAAAAGTTCTTCTCTACAATTCCCAGTTACATCTCTTTCCGGGAAAGTTGAGGAGTAAATGGTCCGGCCCTTACCAAATTAGGAAAATCTTTCCCTATGGTGCTATTGAGGTGCAAAATCTTAAGAATGACACACAATTCAAGGTCAACGGGCAAAGGTTAAAGCTCTATTTCGAGTCTTTCCGAGACGAGCTAGATTGTGTGGATCTCATTGATCCACCCATCTTGACTTGATGATTATCCCCTATGATCTCCCGCCTTCCCGTTGTTAATGTTTCTGGTCTCTTTCCTGTTATTGTTGCTTTGAGGACAATACAACATCTTAAGTTGGGGGGGGTGGGGTGGGGAGAGAGAGCCTGTTTTGAGCTCGTTTTTGTGTAAATTTGTATATTTTGGTTGGTTTTCTTTTGTTCATTCGTAGTTTTTGAAGTTTAATTTAGTTTTTGTATTGTTTTAAGTATTCTGGGTTTTCCTGAGTCAATTCAAAATTTTTTAAGAATTATCGTTCGGACTGTGCATCCAAACACTTTGTCCGTTCGGACGGTGTATCCAAACACTTTTTTGACCGTTCAGACGGTGAATTCGAACGGTGTCCAGACGCGCGTCGAACAAACCGTTTGAACACATTTTTGAGCTTTTGGATGTAGTTTTGACTGTTCGGATGCCTTTTCACCATTCGGACGGTGCGCCCAGACGTACTCTGGACGCGCATCAAACGCTTGGCTAGCTCTATAAATAGGTGCGTTCGAATTGAGTTCAGACTCAATACAGACGCTATACGGAGAGTTTTGAGAGCTTCTGGACGATAGCGGAGCCCTGCTAGAGCCTGAGCACGTGCTCTTGCCTGCTCCACCCTTGGTTTCACGCTTCCGTAGGTATTCCTGAGTAGCTCCTTGGTTATTTTATTGTTTTCCTAGAGTTTGCTTTTAGGGTGTTTAGTGATTATGGCAGGCAGAGGGGCCCCAGTTGCCCTTCCGGCTGGCGCAGTTGAGGCTGAGCCAGCCCCAGCCTATGACGCTACACATTTTGTGTCAGAGGATGCCTTCAAGGCATTCACCCAGACCTGGATGAGGAGAGGCGTAGTACTTGAGTGCCAGATGGACCTAGAGCAGTTCAGGGACCCCGGGTTTTTGTGGGCTGGTATCTTTGAGGGCCGGGGTTGGGTCCCTCTCACTACCTTCACGGGGGAAGCCATATTTACATTACTCGCTGAGTGTATGGCAAATGTGTCTGTCTGCTGTACTACCCCAGGACACGAGCAGATTGTGTCCTGGGTCAGGAGGCATGACATTGGGATCACCCCCGGCACTTTTACAGAGATTTATGGACTGCCTAAGGTGGCAGACCCTCAGTATAGTTTCCCATCTAGGGGAGCTTCAGATGACTTCAGGGTCATTTTTAACGAGGTCTGTCTCCCAGGCACTGATTGGGGTATTTGTCGACAGCTGCCAGTTAGCACGTTGCTCTCGATCTACGCTCCCTTGTGCATTTTTTTACTGTCAATGCATATACCCCATTGTTAGACATTCTAAGGTTAAAAAGGGCAAGGCAAGTCTATTGTGGGCTATTGGGACGGGTAGGACCATAGATCTCCCATTATTTCAGTTTAAAGACCTAGCGGAGGAGTGCTTGCACCCGCGTGCTCAAGGATCCATCCCCTTCGCGATTTTTTTGACATGGGTGATCGAGGCTGCATTCGGGGCCCCCATTGTTGGTTTTCCTCGTCTCCAGCCAGCGAGGGAGGCCATCGGTAGGTCTACCATCCAGCATAGATTGAGATCTCGCAGATTGTAGCAGCAGCAGGAGCAGTTCTAGCCGCAGCCACAGATGCCTGCCCAGCAGCAGGCACCAATTCCTGAGCAGGAGCAGCCGAGCCTTGCTGACCCGGACTAGTACGACCTAGATATTCATCAGCATTAACAGCAATAGCAGCACTTTCAGCCACCGCAGATGCCCAACCAGGCATTACAGATGTTTGAGCAGATGCGACAAACATTAGATGTTTTAGTTGCAACATCATCACAACATTCTGTCAACATTGCTAGACTAAAGGCTTCGGGAACGGCCCAGCATGGAAAGATTATGGCTAGTCAGGCTGCTCATGCAGTGCATGTTGCTACACTTGAGGGCCTGATCCGAGTCCAGTCTGAGCAGATTACCGCACTCCAGGGTCTGACCCGAGGCTAGACCAAGATCATTGAGGAGTTATTTGTTGAGGTCCGGGCCCTTAGGACAGCTGTTGCACCACCTCCAAATGATGATGGAGATGATTGATTAGAGTCTAGGGTTTTGATTTTTTTTGTACACACATAGCATATCATTGCATCATGTTTTGTATCTTGTTTTGATATAGTGGATTATGTTTTAAGCTTTCTTTACTGTACATATTTTATCTTTGTATAACATTTTCATCTATCTTGTATTTTTGGATTGTTTAGCTATAGGTGTGCTCAGATTTTGGTATATATTACTCACCTGTACTGTTTTGATGGGAATTTTAGTATTGTATGGTATCAGTATTAGTCTTCATTTCGCTCACGCATCTATTTACGTCTCTTATTGTGTACGCTCTGTCAGTTTTTGCAATGAAAGTGTTAACTCTTTAGTTTTGTTGCACTATACCACTATTTTTGATAGTATGACCCAACTTAGATTGAGATGGACTCGTTTTCTTACTTTTGACTCTATGGAAAGTGCTTGATTCATGCATTGGTAGAAAATTATACACTTTCCACACGATTTATGTTGTGTAACATATTTTTGTTACTCTACTTTGCATTTTCGTTCATACTTAGTGGAGATTATCACCTTGTGAGCTTTAGAGCGTTTACCGTCTTTTCGAGAGTTCACCCTCATTTTTCTTGAATAACTTTTTTATGCTTGCATTTGGTTCATCAAATAAGTTTTGATCTTGACATTGACACTTTTAGTCTATGAAATATTATAATTTAGCATCTTTATGTAACTCTATGCCCATATCCTTCTTGATAGCCATTATCCTTTTTATTTCATCATATAACCCATTTATCATTTCATTTGTCACCAACTTCTTCCTCGAAAGATATCACTGAAATTTTTAGCACTTCATAACCCTATTCTATACTATGTTGGGGAAACAAAGATATAGATCTAAAGAAGAAGAAGAATAAGAAAAAAAAAAAAAAAAAAAAGAAGTGGGTATATGATGGAGTTGAAAAAAAAAATGAGAATCATGTAAAGTGGTAACGAAGTCAAAGAGAAGGAGTTGTAAAAATTGAAAATGTTTATTGTTCGAATCTTTGGGTACATAAAAAGGGAGGAGTTGGAAATGATATCTATTTAACACCTCATAGACACGTGATGTGTTTTGTACTTACCTTTTATCATTCACACCTTACCTCTTCGCTTCTCAAATCACTTAATCGATCCAAAGATGCTTCATTATAATTTTCATTGGAGTAAAAGTTTTATCTTGTCAATTCTTTGAATCATTGTGCATCTATGAACATTCTTTCATGAAGTTATGCCAAAGGCGATACACATAAATGTTGTCCGGTTCTTTATTTTGGATATGTTCACTTGTATTGCCTTGTATAATTACTCCATCATTGAACATATCATTATATGAACTATGTGGGTCTTTCATTCCGAGTGTTTGCCCGATGAGGATTGAATCGAAACTTTACAGTTCGGAAGAGCATAATTGAGTTTCATGTATGTTGCTTAGCATTGGCTTATCATGCACACGCGCACAAACTTCTCTAGTGTATGAATTTTTGCAGAACTCCTACATGGGTTTAAGGTTTGAGATGTGTCCATTGATATCTTGAGTGGGTTGTGTATATTTTCTTTCATCGTATTTATATATCTCCTTTCTATAATATATTTTTGCTAGGGACTAGCAAAAGCTAAGTTGGGGGGTGTTGATTCCACTCTAAAAGTATAATCTTTATTCCCTAATTAGTTGTTTGTTAGCCTCTATATGGGTATTAGAATAATTTTTTAGTAATAAATTGATCTAAAGTGGTTTTCTGTGTGTATTATAGGTTTTTGGTAATAAAATGGCGAAAATGGGCTTAAAGTGAAGAAGTCTGTCCGGACAGTTCGTTCGGACGGAGAAAACACCGTTTAGACGGTGCGTTCGGACGGCATGGTGCATTTGAACGGTCCGTTCAGACGAACGAATTAGCATTCAAACACTACAAAGGAGATCGGAGTTCCAGAGTTGATTTTTCCAGTTCAAAGTTATCACAGAGTCAATTTTTCCCGTTCAAAGCTATCACAGAGTCGATTTTTCCCGTTCGAAGAAATACAAAGCCGAGATTCCATGTCTGAAGACCGTCTGAACGATTACTCCACCGTCCGGACGGTGCATCCGGACGCTATTCAGACGGCCTTAGGACGCACTTCGGTCGATGAGCGCAGATTTGCCCTACAACCCAGTAGTCAAAGGAAAGAAATGTTATGTTTTTGTTTTTAGGGTTTTCCAACTGCGGGTAGAGAGATAAAAATAGGGGAAAAGTTGTATTTTGCTTAGATTTACTTTATCTTGTTGTATTTAGGAATTTGGGAAGGGTTTAGTTAAATTTCTATTATTATTTTCTTGTAATCCTTTACATTCACTCTAGTTCAATATATATATATCTTTTTGATTTTAAGTTGAAATGGTATCTCTACACTTTGGCAAGCTTTTAACTATGGAACCAACAAGTTAACTTCATTGTTTGGGGATAAATGTGAAGATCTACTAAGAAAAGCATAGGAAATGAAAGGGGAGTCCTCAATCTTGTTGAATATCTATTTTGCATCTTTTCTCTAATTATTTTGGAATTAATTGTTGTAGAAATCTTAGATCTATAATCATAGTTAGTAACATGTGATTTATTTCTAAAGAACCCATGAATGATGATAAAATTTAATTCCAAAATAATTAGAGATCTCTAAATTTTCAAAACTAAACTTTCCGAATCAAGGGCCTTTGGACGATTCTTGATTTGAGTTAACCCAAACTCTCCCTTTCAAATTCCGTGCTAGAATTGGTAGATTGGAACATTTGAACCCAAACTCCCTTTTTAATCAAGTTAAATCCCTACTTGTTTTCATTAGAATTTCGGGTAGATCAAAATTAATTTAGTTATAATTGTTGTTATTGTAATAGAATTATCACATTTGTCAAATCGCCTTAGCTAGAGTCAAGGTGGTGGACTTAATTTCATTTCAATTGTTTGCCTAGTTATTAGCAAAACAAATCTTCAAACACCAAAAGATTTTCGGTCAATTTTAGTTACCATAGCTATCAATTCCGTCCTTGGCTTACGACTTTAATTTGCATAGTTTTCTAAACTTTACCCATTTCTATTGCTAGATTAGCACAAGTCTCATGGGAGAACACGATAGTGGGAATCCCCTCACTTAAACTACAAGCACTTCCGAAACGGTGCGCGAGGATAGTGAAACCATTCTTCCATTGCGAGAATTTCCTTAGAAATTAAAGCACTTCTTATAAGACTTATCCATTTATGAATTTAGCGTCTTCTGATCCATAAATCTTGTTTTGACATTGTACCCTCTCTACTACTTTTGGATGTATATGTGATCAGTGCTCATTTGTAGCACAAGGTTATCACCTTTCAGTGGATTAACCCTGAGTTTGAATAAAATACTTTATTCCCGCCAAGATATATTTACCCTTGTTACTTGAGTGAACTCATATAATGAAGTCACATCTATCGAGACTCGATCTCGTCACATATCTATTAAGTATTTGAGTTTAGATTTTACTCATTGAACCATTTGAATAACCTTATTCTCAGATCCATCAGGCAGATTGTCTATTATCCATTTAGTTTTACCTCTATGTAAACTATTATTGTGATTCCAATATAATGAAACTTTGTACATTTCTTTACTTTACTAAAGTTATCTAGACTGCACATAGTTCCTTTTCTCTTAAGGTTTCACCTCTGACTTTAAAAGTTAGAAACACAATCTGTTTTAATATTGTTGGAAAAATATTGTATAATATTTTCTATATAAACTGTAACCATAATAAAGTGAAATTAAAACGAATGAATAATGTGTATGTAATAATGTGATATGGCATACAAAACAATTTATAGGCGATAATGGAATAAAATATGCAATGAAAGGTAGATCAAGTCGAATGTCGCATACTCTCTCGTTAAGACAAATTCGCCCCCCACACAGGTGCCCATGGGGTTAACGGCTGTCTATTTGCAGGATAAAATAATCACGACACTGAATAAATAGCACCATAATATTCAGGTCCAATAAATGCAAACGTCAGATTCTACTCTCTCTATGTACAATATAAATGCAATATGTATAAAGGAAAACATAAGGAAATTTCTGTCCAATTCAACACAGAATTACGATAGTAAATTTCATATAGAAACATACACCGTTTCTGACAAAATCAATATGGTATGATAATGAAAAGACAGTATTTCCTACGCTGAAAATATACTGTAATTCTATAGAATTTCAACGCAGAAATTCAATATAGAAACACATAACAAAGTGATTGAATTTCCATAGAAATTCTTCACACAGCACATAAAGATAATCATCTAAAAACAGGATCGGTAAAATAAAGAATTAACCGAACAGAAAACCTAGACAGAAATTCATATAAAATTTTTAAGTCAGAAAGCGATAAAATTCAGAAGTCGCAAGAACAGTTACCGGAATCTGGGCAGCACTTTGCCGGAATCTAGTCATCGCCGCCGCAATCCGTCAGAGCATGAGAGAGGGAGAGAGAGACAACACAAAATATATATTTAAAAATAATTTTAATTCAGAGGGGGACTCTTTCTATATATGTAGAAAGATTCGCATCCCTTCAAAACGGGGTCAGCCAAACTTGCCCCTTAGGAAGGGTCACGACCATTGTAATTAAATTTGAACATGAACCAGTTCGATTCCTGCCTAGTTTATACACATCTGGTTCAGACTGCGTTCAAAAAAATTAAATATTAAACCAGCTCAAGCCTTTTTAATATTATTTTAATCATATCTGAACCAAACTGGCCGGACGGCAGCGGTGGCGGCGTGCGCGTGTTGTGTATTGGGTCAACCCATAGGTTCCATAGGTCCTCCCTCTTCCACAAAAGTGGTGTGCCCCTTGGGGCCCAAACCCATATCTAAACCTGGCTTTATATACCCATCAATTTTTTAATAAAAAATCAATGTGGGACAAGCCTTTAGTTTCACCTAATAACCATATTCATAGTATTTACTTTAGATACCATTATCTCATTCAAACTTCCATGAATTTGAACAAGTAGATGTTTGTTTTTCATCTCTTCATGAAAGAGAATACAAAGCACCTTAAATCCGCTAAAAAGGACATGTGAGTCTTACCTTAACAATAGCTCAAAATTGGTGTGTCACACCAAATATTCCAACAGTTTCTATACAAACGGGAGTGGCAAAGATGGGGTAGATCAAATACAATTCTCGCTGAGCAGAGCTTTTTACGGTTGGTTTAAGATTGTATCATTGCCCCAATAGAGAAAATGTGTTGAGCTAAGGATTGAGTGATGATCTGGGTATGCGCTTTAGACAGTTCTAAATGGCTTTGGAGTGTTAAAGACTCTTCCGCGGGTGTTTTATGAATGGCCTGTTAGGTGTTCGATGATATGCTAAGGAGAGCAGTTTGGCATATTATGAGAAAAGGCACCAAGGCACCCAAATGGTTTTTTCTTTGACTCCTGTCCTAACTGGCCATTCATGAGAGAAGAGAAGAAGACGAAATAGAGACAAAACGGGAGGCTCATGAGAACAATAAAAAAGCAGAGTTGTCACGGGAGAGAGAGACTACACTACCACAGTGAATATTCAACACTTCAGTGAAGTCGTGTTAGCATTACACACTGAAGTCGTCTTACCATGACACAATTTCATCAAACGCCTATTTTCTTATAAAATTCAGTAGTCATAATGTTGTGTTTTTATCCCACGATTTTTGGACCAATGGGGGTTTGAAAAATAAATTAAAAATAACCTAAATGTGGTATAAAAAAAAAATTCTTGTACAGCCTGGTTTAAGTAAAAAAAAAAAAAAAAAACTCTAATATTAGTTCATATGGAGATCTAAGGAGTACTTGGATGCAGTTTTTTTTTTATCAACTTATTAGTTTTTTAAATTGTATTTGTTTCTTGCTTAAAAAAGTTACTTTTAGGATTGACTTAAGTTTTGCAAAGCCATTTAAAAAAGTGAAGATTTCCAAAACTTCTATGATATTTTAAAGCTACAATCCAAACACCTCTTTATTCGCTTGTGTGAGAAAATTGATTGAATAATGGGATTACATAGACCCTTTTCTTTTTTGAGTTGCGGTAACTTACAACAACCTGCCACTATCAAGAATGAGTAATACTATACAAATAGAAAATTCATACATAATTTATTTCAAGAAAATCATATTAATGCGGTGAGATAAGAGTTATTTACTTTTAAAACAAAGCACCTATCATGATGACTCATCATATAATAATATCACTGCTGCATCATTCTCGTGAAGAATAGCATTGTTCGCCATGAATATTGATAGGCTAAAAATTCTATGTTTCATCAAATTCATACAAAAAATCTCACTAAAAGAAAATTGTGGTAGTGACATTGTTGTAAATAATGTTATTATGATAAGTGTTTTGTTTTAAAGTGAAAATCTCTCCTTCATTCATATTATTCTTCGTGATAAACCCTATATGAAATTTTTTTTGGATTGTATCGAAGTATCCTTGATAGACGCATCACGCATCATCCAAATTAAAGGAGAGAATGATAAATTTTTTCTATTAACCCTTTTAACTTCACATTATCTTGTAACGGTAATTTCTATAATAATTAATACATCCATTTATACTATATATTATACTAATATATCAATAGATCTTTCAACTTTAAAGTCTTGATATATTTTTTCAAAATTTTGAATTTTACAAATAAACAATACAAATGTCATAAAGTTATTGATTACTTAAATGATATAGTAATATTTTTTTTTTGAATTGTTACTCTTTTAATGTGAAAACTTTAGAAGTTATTCAAGATAAAAAGAAAAATATTGATTTCTTTTCTCATGACACAAGACTGTAGGACCCATATTAATAAATTCATGTGAAATATATTTACTTGTGTCTAGAAATGAGAAAAAAAATTGAAAAATAAGATTACGTATAATATGTTTCTTTAAAAAAAAAAAGGCCCGACTTATATTTTTTTTCTTTTTAGGTATTTCGACTCTTTCCCATTTTACCATCATTTCACCCACATGTGTTTTTTTTATTATATATTTTTTATGACATTTCGCACCCTTGTTGAGTTGAGGGTTTTTAGTACGGGTGTTCACGAGTTAGTTCAGGTCGGGTTGGATAGTCATCTACTATCTAAATCGAAAAGATCAGATAGAAAATTTTTGAAGCCTCTTTCGACCCAATGAGTGATTGAGTTGGCTCTGGTCGAGTCAGGTTGGGTGCAAAAACTAATTTTTAGTGTAAAAAATGTCGGGCCAGTTCAGGTTGGCCATATTGAATTAGAGGCATAAAGGTTTGACACCTGAACCGAATTTAGTCGGATTAGTCAAAATTCGCCCGTTATCTATCCATAGAGTATTCGGTTAGGATCGATTTGGTGTGGAGTTGGTTTAGATCGATCGATATTTTGAACAGTCCTAGTTTTTAACTTGCAATAGCATTGGAGACGTGACTTTCCAAAGTCTATGTAAGTATCAATGGCTCAGTGCTATGCACACAAATAATTTGCAATAGAGAAGTTATTATATTAAATTTAAAAAGATAAATCCTTCTATAATTTAAAATTATGTTTATAATATGATTTGAATTGAATTAAGATACTTTATATAATTTCTAACTGAATACTAAAAGTTGATTGTAAAAATAGAAAGAAAATCATATGCTAATAAAATTAAATATTTTAATTTGAACATTCTAAAGTAATATTTTTGTTATTAAAATTTTGCTAAGGGCTGTGTACATTTTTAAAATTGGTAAGTCTATATATCTTAAGTAATTATCTACTAAGTGCATTGGATAATGAACAAACAGTTGTCAACCTGATTTTCATACTTAATCTTAAGAAAATTTATTTCCAAAATTTTAAATTTAAATTAAAGTATCTAAAAGTTTTTAGCACTTTTTAAGTTTGTTTGCCAGATTTAAGTACGACTACAACAATAAATACATAGTCATTCCACGTGCTTAAACTATCTTCTTCTTCTTCTTCTTTTATTATGTTATGAAAAGAAAGACTGGTGGATGACCTTTGCAACCTACTCCTTATTTGCCTATATAAATGGAAGAGAGAAAAAGAGAAGAGTAGAAGGAAGAAAGAAAAAACAGAGAAAGAACAGAAAGAGAAAGAGAGAGAGAGACAGAAGAGAGAGAAAAGAGAGAGAAGAGAGCGAGAACAGAAAGAAGGAAAAAAGAAAAGAGAAGAAAGGGAAAAGCAAAGAGTGTAGGTAACCTGTTTAAATTTCTGTTGTTTTTATTTTGTATCTTATGAATGAAATACATACTTAGGTGATCAAAAAGATCTATCCCTATAATTCCAGAAGAGCTATTTCATTATTATTTGATAGTTCCAGAAGAACTAGTTTTCTTATATACTGTGTTTTAATATTTTATTTACTGCAAATTTATTTAATTTATAATACGTTATCAGCACGATACTTTAAGTGCTTTGAGTTCTTTCATTTTATGTGTAATTTATCTTCATTTTAGCTTCTTTACTATTCACTCAATTCACATGAATAGTATCAACAGTAATTTAACTGTTGCAATAAATAGTATTTATTTCAAAACTTTGTTCCTTTATTTCTCTCAGATCTTGCATATTTTGCCTATGATATTTATAGATCTGGAATCCATATTTCGATACCTTTCCATAGACATGTGACTTGACTATATTTTGATATCTGGATTGAAAGTTACAATGGAGACAAAAATAGTGATATAATATATATATATATATATATCGATCGGATGAAGTCTACTATTCATTCTACTATTCATGAACAGTAATGAATAGTAATTGCATAGTAATATATAATAAACAATATGTAATCAATAGTATGATAATACTTTTCACCGTTCTGTCAGTTGCTATTTATTATAATATCCACCTAACATTTATACGTTGGTAGAGGTTTTGACATGATCAGTAATGTATGATTGTCAGATTAATGAGCAATTAAATAAAAGAAATCAAGTATTCTTGTCAAATGCTTATTAAGGCTTGCACGCTGTTTATTTAATTATTGTTACTTTATAAGGTCGGCTTGCCGTATGCTACAACTTTCATTTATGTTGTTACTATTATTTAATTATATTATTATAGCCGCTGAATGTTTCAAAAGTTTATTATGATTTAATGCGCCCGGAGTTGCAACATACTCAATAAATGCACTTGTAGTTGCAAGATTATGATTGAATACACCTGAAGTTGTAAGGCAATGATTTAGTGCACCTGAAGTTGTAATAATAAGGATGTAGTACAGTATTACCAAATAAAGAATGAGTACAACTTTTTATTACCCACAATGAAAATGATGTGGGAAAAATATTCCTGATGAAGATATGATAGAAAAATATATTTATTTATATTTTATGCCTCGAACATGCTCCAGTAGTAATAATATCGAGAGTGTTAATTCAGAAATTGTATTTGAATGGCACATCGTGTAAATATAATAGAAGATAAGGGTAAATAGTTACGTTACTATTCATGCATACTATTTACATTACTATTTACGATACTATTTATGAGTTCCACATTATTTTGATTTTGTTCCTCATTTTCTTCCTATGTTGTCATTAGTGTTATATTATCTTTCTGAAAAGAATACAAATTTATAATATGTATCAATCTCTGAAGTGATGAGTAAATGGTATGGATCTAGCGTGGTGTAGCTCACTAAATCGAGTGCTATGATTAGCTAATATATTGGACCAATTTTATATCATTCCTTGAAATGAATGTACTTTTATTTGATAGTCATGAATATTGTCACAGATGTTATTACAATGTAATAATTGTTGAATTGTTGGAGTTACCCTAACAGTTGTAAATACCACTAGAAGTGAAATAATGTGAGCAAAATAAAATAGAAAAGGTTTGCTGAATAAACCTTTTAAGAATTATGAAGATGTTTCGTTGGTCACGTACCTGTAGTACGATGATGAAATATTCAATAGACTACTATGATAGAAATATTTTGATAATGAAACATTATATATATTTTGCATTGTAAGGTATGTATCATACCAATATTTTAATTATTACAAATATGAATGGAGAAAGATATATGTCTAGCAGACATTGTTAGCTTACTGTTAGCTAAAAATAACGTTAAGAAAATATTTGGCAGTACAAATTTAATTAAAGGTTCCGAAAGAGCCAATATGTTGTTGTCAAAAGGAATAAAAATTTATATTGATGATGCATTTTATTCTACTAGCTGTACAAGAAATTTGCTCAATTCTTACAGATGTTTTTACTTTATTTCTATTATACTAGGAGCGTATAATGAAAAAGAATATAGCAATGAAAGTAATAAAAATATCTTACTTTACACTTCTCTTTTCATGCTAGAAGCATATAATATAGACATTTACTGCTTTTCTTCTGGGTTATATTATATTAGGGATCATCTACAGCGATAAACCAGAAGTTTTTATACTGTGAAATCAACTGAAGTGATACAACAGAAACATTTATCAATTACCTGCAGTGATAGCATCTGAAGTGATGCACCAGAAGTGATTTGATCCTAAAAGAATTTTATATTTTAGCATGATTGTCTTGGTCATCTAGGATCAGCAATGATATGTCCAATACTTCACAATTTTCATGTATATCCGCTGAAGAATCAGAAGATTCTTTTTGCTCAACCATTATTTGTTTACTCTGTGAGACTAATATAGCTTTATATACAATTGTTACATATTTATTTCATTTTAACTTTCATATTTTACGGATAGATGTTGCGTCAGTTTTCCCACCATTAGGGGGAGATAAGACGTAGCGTGATGCTCGGACAAGTCAATGTGAATATGAAGTTCACAAAGAAATTATTTACTTATATATGATTGCAAATCAATTGCCTGAAGCATTTGCCGACACAAAGACGATAATCAAATCATATTGATACCAACTGCTAATATTATATCACATATTAATATCCCTGTAGGACAATATGTTGATGTCTCTGTAGGATCATATGTTCATATAATAGCATATAATTTCAAAGTGCTTGAAGCGTGAGAGGAATGTTGGTATAAAAATTAAACTATCAGAAAGAGGACAACAAAATGAGCACCTTCTTGAAGAAGGAACTCCTGAAGAGCAATTTCTTGAAGATGAAAATGAACCTCCAGATGAGGACTCTCCATTATCTTAATTCTCTGAAGAAACTCATGTAAAAGAATTTCCAGAAGAGAAATCTTCTGAAGAGATATCCCCTGTAGAGGAAATGGTACCTGACAGTAATGAGATCTCAATGAATAATAATGAGAATACAGGAGAACAATGGAATAGAAATAACGTTGTTGTTGCCAACATATTTCTATTTAAAATGACTCTTGCAATTACTAGAAGTAATGCAGAGACTAAACCATAGATAGTCGACAAATGTCAATAATATGATCGATTAAAATGAAAGAAATTACTGAGTTAGAATTAAACTCATTAGCATAATGTAAAGTATTGAACTTATAGTTCAAACACCAGAAGATGAAAATATCGGACTTGTAGTCCAAACACCAGCAGATGTCGGACCTGTAGTCCAAACACCAAAAGTTGTAAAGTATTCAGACCAGTAATCCACCCACCTGAAGATGTAAAACTGGTTTGATACAAATGGGTATTTGCGCAATGAGAAAATAGAATAGTGCGATATAAAACACGACTCGTACCAGAAGGTTTTTCGCAAAGCCTTGGTATTGACCATAATGAGAAATTCTATCCTATAAGGATACAATTACATTCATATTATTGATTAGTTTGTCAGTCTCAGAAGGACTGGATATACGTCTGATGGACATCGTGACGGCCTACTTGTATGGTGAATTAGATAATAATATACATATGAAAATTCTTGAAGAATTTAAAACAGATACCTCGAAAGTTATATTTTATCAAACTTCAAAGATATATGTCTGGGTTAAACCAATCTGGACGCAGATGGTACAATTATCCCAATAAATATCTATTGAAAGAATGATATATGAACAATATAATTGTCTATGTCTTTTTATGAGAATATGAATTGATGATTATTGCAATATATGTTTATGCTTTTGGAATATTATTGGAATCTGGAAGAGATTACAAAAGTTATTAGTTATGTAAAGAATAACTTTAAATTTAAATACCTTGGGAGAACAAATTATTGTCTTGTCTTGCAGATTAAGCATTTGTCAGAAAGAATTTTATTCATCAGTTGACATATACAGAAAAATGTTATATTGGACAAACTCATCCATGAAATTCTCCAATGAATGTCTGATCACTTAATATACAGAAGGGTCCTTCTCGTCCTTGAAAAAATAGTGAAGAATTTTTTGGTCCTGAAGTACCATATCTTAGTGCAATCGTTGCTCTTATATCTCCTGCAAATTGTACCAGACTTGATATCACATTCTTTGTCAACATACTGGCAAGATATAGTTTTGTGACAACTTAACAACATTAAAAAGGGGCGAAGCACATATTCCGTTACCTTCGAGGAACTACAGATCTGGGATTGTTCTATTCCAAGGGATCAGAAGCAGAGTTAGTTGGCTATCCAGATGTTGGTTATCTCTCTGATCCACATAAAGCAGATCACAAACCAACAAGTTGAGAATGCATTTGGTTTGAAATCAATGATCCAACATATTCAAGATAGTTATAGATTATTCTCGATCAAAGATACCTTAATAATATTATATGGAGATAATGAAGCATGTACTATACAAATCAAGGGAGACTACATCAAAGGTGACAGAACTAAACATATATCGCCAAAATTCTTTTATGCACATGAACTCCAGAAAAACGTTAATATTGATGTCCAGCAGATACGTTCAAGTGACAACTTGGCAAACTTATTTACTAAAACACTCCTAACTGCTACATTTGAGAAATTGGTGCACAATATTGGCTTGCGTCGTTTTAAAGCTCTGAATAATTAAATGTACAAACTTTAACTTCATACCAGATGTATGAATGAGGGGGAGTCGCAGACTGTACTCTTTTTCCTTCGCCAACAGTTTTTTTTCCCGTAGGGTTTTTATTGGCAAGGTTTTAACAAGGCAGTTTTTAGCGCACTCATAAGGTTTTTTGTGGCAGTCATCCAAGGGAGAGTGTTATGGAAAGAAAGACTGGTGGATGACCTGCACGTTTTGTAACCTACCCCTTATTTGCCTATATAAATGGAAGAGAGAAAAAGAGAAGAGTAGAAGGAAGAAAGAAAAAACAGAGAAAGAACAGAAAGAGAAAAAGACTGAGAGAGACAGAAAGAAAGAGAGAGACAGAAGAGAGAGAAAAGAGAGAGAAGAGAGCGAGAATAGAAAGAAGAAAAGAAAAGAGAAGAAAGGGAAAAGCAAAGAGTGTAGGTAACCTATTTAAATTTTTGTTGTCTTTATCTTATGAATGAAATACATATTTAGGTGATCAAGAAGATCTATCCCCATAGTTCCAGTAGAGCTATTTTATTATTATTTGACAGTTCCAGAAGAATTAGTTTTCTTATATACTGTGTTTTAATATTTTGCTTACTACAAATTCATTTAATTTATAACATATTAATATTTTTTTATGACAAAGTATTTTTTTTATAACATTTAATTTATAACATATTATTATTTTTGTTTTAATACTGTGTTTTTATGACCAACCCTCTCAAAGGTAGGGCCGTACAACGAATACACTCCCACCATGTAAATTCAAGGAATTCGTGAATTCAAACCAGCGTCGGTCACGTGGGGACAAACCCACTAATCAATGCGAATGACCCGCGAGGGCTTGCTTTAAACTAACTTAACCCAACATGAAACACGAAATCTTCTCGTAAGCGACTTGAATAATTTCAACAGATAATCATAATAACTATGACAATAATTATATGAAGTAACTAATTTTATTCAAGGCTTAATTATCGTATATCAAATATTTTCGACTATAGGATATAGGTTGAATATAGCTTTCACCCCTCCCTTACACAGGAAGAAAAAGGGATAAATAAGATAATCTTAAACATCCATTTTTTTTTAGTTACAAAAAAAAAAAAAAAAAACAACACATCCATTTTTAGTGAGTTGACAATATGGGCTTAAATGATTTCGTATCATATTTAAGTTTAAGCCACCGCTTTTCTTCTTAAGAAAAAGTTAAATTAATTCCACCTTTTGAAATTTACTTGAATCTAATGTAAACCTACATCTCCTCCTTAAGAACTTCTATTTTAAAAAGGTATTTATTTATTTATTTAGTAGATCAAAACAAACCAAATTGTCGATCTACTACTTAAGATTTTTGGCAATTAGTTATTTCTCAAATTTCCCATACAAATTATTTAACCTTCATTGAAACTTTTCAAATTAATTGAATTTCTCTTTTAGTTTTAAAATTTTAGATATATAAATTCAGTTATTTCATAAATCACTTGTTACTTCTGGAAAAAAAAATGATATTGGTAGAAAAAGTGTATGTTTTTCTTGGTCAAACATACATTAGCAAATATTACCGTCTATTAGATGTAGCATCATTCTATCCGTCTCCAAAATAGAAAGCAGCTGAAGAGGGGGTCATTCAAAATACTTATACGCTCTGTTTGGTGATGAGCAGCGCTAGAAATAGTTCTTGTTTGGTTTTTAATATAATCTTTTCTTAAACAAATTATAATGATCTGATCAATTTAGTCCTGTCAAAAAAATTTATAAGAATCTGAGCTTACAATTAATCCATTTGGACTTTTATTTACGGATTACAACGATTTAAACAAATATTTTTCTATAAAACAAAAATTAGATTCTATACTATATATTGAAGAAGTTAGATTCTATACCATATGATTAGTACAAATCCGACTACGCAGACCAAGAGCACTACCGTTCTGGGCATACTAAGCTAGAGGGAATGTGACAAGTTTGACATGGCCTTGACTTACCATCTCCTCGATAGCTAAGAGTTCGAGATCCATCCACGATACTCTCAACATACCATTATCCATAAAAGGTCAGCCGAGATTTAAGAAATCAGAATCAATTCAAATCATCTACCGAGATTGAAGACAAGCAATCATGCCAAGATCACTGAATGAGCTTGCTATAAATGAAGGGCTCAATCCCAGGAAAAAGGTATGCCGTTATTCGTTTCCTACGATTATAATTCCAAACCTCTCAAATGTGCTAACTTAGGTATTGGAGAGTATTGGGCCGGCACCCTACCATTGCTTGGTACTATCACTTTGCTGCTTGACTCTTGTAGGCTTTAAGAATTGGTCAAAGTGGAGGACCTATAAGTTTAGTGCATCATCAGTTAGCACCGTCTATGGGAAGCGTTAAGCTTTCGTTTTCATGGTTAACACTAGATCAATGGCTCAAAGCGCAAATCAAGGGGCTGCCACCGGCCAAGGAGAGTGCCAGAATGCCAATAGGATCGTGGCCTATGAACAACAGGTTACCACCCTAACCATGGGGTTGCAATAGTTGATACAGTGGTACCAAGAACTAATGCAACACATCCCACTGCCACTAACCCCTCCGCTCAACCGTGACGACGGGAGTCACAACGGGAGGATCACCCCTAACGATCAAAGCCTGCCGATGAAGTCTGCAGCCATGCAAACGATCGACGCTGTCGCTCCCCAGATAGACAAGCCATGGCAGTGACAAAAGGGATCGGAGAAATGTGGACGGTCTTAACCTCTGGGACAATCAACTCAATAAAGGCCTAGCTACGGGGGTAATGGTGGCCATTAGAGCTAAAAACCCAGCAACGATAGAAGACTTGGTCAACAAAATGGACCTGCCTTTCTACCAAGGGGTGATGGAACGACCCCTACCCCAAAGTTCAAAATGCCGACCCTCAACATGTTCGATGGACATAAGGACCCACTAGATCACTTGGAAACTTAAAAGCCCTGATGCATCTCTAAGTGGTACCAGACGAGGTCATGTGTCAGGCATTCCCCACCATCGTAAAAGGGTTAATGATCGCCTCCAAGATATGTGATAAAAGAACCGCAATTGCATAGTTGCGATTTAGTAATACTCAAAAAGTTCGAGGTCATTCCACAGGGAACACAGTTGGTGTTTAGGAAAAGGAACTCTCTCTTGGTCATGCAAGAACACAAAGAACAAGAACAACTCCAGAAAGATAATCGAAAAAAAATGATCTGTTTGAAAAGTTTGTTTTGATTCGAAACTATTGAAAGAAACTGATATTAAACCTATTTAAAGAAACTTGGCTTAGAACAATCCAATTGCTTGGGTGTTTGATAAACCCACAAGGTAGTAGATTAACTCAGTTCATTGGTGTCAACTTACACCTTTGAATTGGAAGATTTCCAAAACTTCTATGATATTTTAAAGCTGCAATCCAAACACTTCTTTGTTCGCTTGTGTGAGAAAAATGATTGAACAATGAGATTACATAGATCCTTTTCTTCTTTGAGTTGCAGTAACCTATAACAATCTGCCACTATCACGAATGAGTAATACTATACAAACAGAAAATTTATACATAATTTATTTCAAGAAAATCATATTAATGCAGTTAGATAAAAGTTATTTGCTTTTAAAACAAAGCACCCATTACGATAACTCATAATACAATAATATCACTGCTACATCATTCTCGTGAAGAATAGCATTGTTCACCACGAATATTGATAGGCTAAAAATTCTATGCTTTCATCAAATTTGTACAGAAAATCTCACTAAAAGAAAATTGTGGTAGTGACATTGTTGTAAATAATGTTATTATGATAAGTGTTTTGTTTTAAAGTGAAAATCTCTCCTTCATCCATATTATCCTTCGTAATAAACTCTATATGAAATTTTTTTTGGGTTGTATCGAAGTATCCTTGATAGACGCATCACGCATCATCCAAATCATCAAGTTCTGAAGCATACCTCCGAGATGTTGACATTTAAGATTGGAAATAGAGAACGACATCAAGTACTGACACGGAGGTGGGCAGAAAGTACCGGTAGAGCTTACATCTTTTAAAGAAGGTCTGCAGCAAGAGCTGATGCCTTCCATGATATGGTATGAGAAGATCTAGATATTGACTGAAGAGAATATTACAAGACTTGGAAGTTTTCTTGAAGATTTTGGTAAAGTCTTGGAAGGTTTGATAGAATCTCAACATACCAAATGAAGCCATGATTGATTGAAGAAGTTCTTGAAGAACAACATGCATGGAATGAGACATTTCAAGTCTTAGAAGCTTAATTTGAAAAATCATTTGAGTACTTAAAGTTTTGGACAAAGGTTGACGAATACCTGCAAAATGAAGCTCATAGAATTGGCAAGAGTTGACACCTTCAACTACAAGAGTCGACACATCGAGACAGGTTGCGTGACTTTGAAAATGTCCTTAAAGGAATCAACACTTCATTTGTCAAGAATTAACACATGAATGCAGATTGCTTAAAGAGCTGTGTTCAGAACATGAAGAGTTGAGATATGCAACTGAAGGGTCGACCCATGCCACTGTAACGATTATATTTTTAAATGTTCTGAAATTCTAATCTTGCATTAAATGCAACCCCAACTACCTCCAAAGACTAAAATAAATGTTAAGGCATATATATAAGACACTCACACCATTTATACACAAGAAAACATACATTTAAGTGCTGAATTGAATCTGAAAGCTTTGAACCCTAACTGCTACAGTTATTTTGCTGAGATATTTGGGCATTTACTGATCTTACACTTGTTTTATCCACTCTTTGAGAGAGATACTTTGTGTAAAGCTTATTTACTTCATTTGAATAAATTTGTAAACCTGTGAGTTTGAGTGTTCTTGTTAAAACAACCTGTAAGTTTGAGTGAATGTTAGATAAAATCACTTGAGGAGTTTGAGAGTTTGGGAAGAGCTATTGTAAGAAGTGAGCTAGGCACTTAGTCAACTAGCACCTGCTTTGTAATTCTTCATTGCATAGTAAAAGAGTTTTTAAGGGAGTCTTGAAGGTAAGGACGTAGGTCACGAGTTGTGGCTGAACCTCGGTAAATTATTATGTTCATCTTGTGCTTTGTTTTTCATTTTTTGTTTGAAATTGTCTGACCACATTGCACACATATTTTGATTCTGCTTTTATATTGCTTAATCAATTTTTGGTTCAATTTATTTGTGATTATTTTTGAAACCCAATTAACCCCCACTTGGATTACACTCTTGGTCCAACACAATTCTTGAAGTCCCCAAAATTGCATAAAAGTTATCTACAAAAGGTTATTTAGAACTTGTACTGTTCTTATGAGCTAAACATATAAATTTATCAATTTTTTAATTCTGCTTTCTTTTATTTTTTTTACAAGTAAATGGTGACATGGGACTAATGCATAGGCTTATGGATGTAAAATTTCACTGGCTGTAATTTCGACTATGGGAATAGTGTAAGCAGCTCTCCATATGCACTGCTGATCTCCAGGTATGCTAATCTCTCTGTCTCTCTCTCTTATTTATTTCACCTTCTTTTCCTTCGATTCTTTACTTAAATAAAACCATGTTATGGTTTCTCTCTATAATCATTTTTCCTATAATTCATTTTCTGGGATAGAATAATTTGAATATCAAAATATCAATTAAAAATGTTCTGCTGTATATTAGAACATTTCCAGATTATTCCTTAATAATTATAAGTTCCTTCTATGTTTATATTATTGCTTATGGATTCCTTACCTTTTTTTCTCAGATAATTCTCCAATGCAGACTATACCCCTTCGTGAAAAGTTTTAAATTTTAAATAGTAACTAATGTGGCCAAGTTCTAAAAGAAAAAAATACTTGAAGAGGACAATTCATACATAGTAAACTATAGAGTACTAGCTAGATATATATGATTAGAAGAATATTAACACAAAACCCATGTCTGCAAATTTTGCTTCAGTTTTGAGCACAACTCAACTGCATGAAAGAGACTTGTAGGGTCGTCTTCAAGTGTTTTGATCCAAATGAGGTGTTTCTTTTGCAAATGTGGCCTCTATAATGCGGATTTCTTGGTCTCGAACTAGAACATTAGCATTAAAATGGCACTGCCTAATTACTTAAAATTTCCCGTTTGGTTTATAAGAAAATGTCGGAAAGAGAGAACAAGAAAATTAGAACTGAAAGTAGCATTCATTTGCATGATTCGCAATTTTTTAGTGTATATTTTATGGATGCGCCTAAACATTGTTGGTTAATGTGTAATCTTGCTGCTTTATAACATGAACTGATATGAATAGCTTAAAATTTTGACCTTACTTTTCAATTGCTGAAATGTATCGATGGTGAGATTGGAGCCTTGCATAAAAGTGGAAAACCACAAACTCGAAAACTAGAAAGAATTTTATCCAGTTTTGATCTGATGCAAAGATTTTTTTTTTATGTTGTAGTAGAAAGCATGGAAAGCTTGAATTGGGGATATAATGTTTTGAAACCATCAATTGACGATTGGTTTAGAGCATGCCTGCAAATTTCTAAAATTCATATCTAATTAATGGTTCTGATTTGAATAACACTATTCTATTTTATTATTTTCAGTGCTTTTACCTATTCCTTGAAAATGCAAGAGTTACCCCCTTTTTTTTTCTATTGTGCCAGTTACGGTTTGTCACGTGCGGGTTTGAATTCGTTTTATCCCTGTGCCAGAAGGGTTAAATGTTGGCTATCCTGTACTAATCAATTCATGACAAAACAGCAATAATATCTCCCTTTGTCCAAATGAAGATAATTAACTAAGGAGAACTAAATTAAATTCTATAATATATCTTTTAAAAATATACATATCCTTCTTAAAATATTTTTGAACCAAGGAAAAAAAGGCTTATTATAACAACTATATCATAGGTAACTTCAAACAATCATTTAATTATTTTTATTTTCTTTTTCCTAAACACAAACATTCTCACAGATTTGCTAACATGCATGTTGCTACTTCATTGCTATCCTTTTTGTCAGTTACTTTTGGAATGAGCAGTCTTGAAAATTTAATAGTTATCTACCATCAACGTTATAGCTGCTCATCTGATCAAAGTTGATATCTAAACAGCATAGTTGATGAAAAAGTATACAAGGCTGTCACATTAGTCTTGACAAGGATAGACAAAGCAGCTCAAGTGAAAAGTACATAATCTCGGAGCTGTGGAATTCATACGCAACAATTATGAGCAATACTATGGTCAACCCCATTGTCTCTAAACAAAATAAAGAAAACCCATTCATGGCACATACTACCTGATCACAAAAGTCTAAGCTCTTTTTCTCTCATTTCCTAACGATTTACTTTATAATACTTGACTGATACGATAGAATTCTTCTAACTATGCCAAATTGATCTAATTAAAAATTCTCTTGCAGGTTCCTTTTATGTTTGCTGCTTCATCAACTTTATACTTCTATCTCAATAGTAGAGCTTGTTCCTTATGAAGTTCCCAATATTGACAAGAACAGACACAAGAAAGAGCAAGAGAAGAAGCCAAGCATCACACACCCCAACCACACATGGTACCATCCCCACCTACTCCCACTAAGAATGAGAAAGACATCAGACACATATGCCAAAAATGAAAAAACTCTCTGTTCCACTTGCATCTAAAGAAGGCCTATAGCTACGTTGCTTTGAGAAATTCTTTGCATTAACAGATTTTACATTTTATTACATCACACTCTTTGTAAAAACATAAGTTGGCAAGCTATGATTTCAAATCTACAGATGATAACTGCAATTAACAACAAGCGTCTTGTGATTGCTAGAATCAACCCAGCTACTCTATATGCAATATCAATATCCCACAGCTTTAGTTTTCCTTGCAAAATTATGAACTCCCTTAGACCAACTTTATTAACAATTGCAGTTAATAAAAAATACTTTACTCACTAACGGTCTTACCCAAAAGAGCTAGCTAAAAAGTGGGCTCAAGCCAAGTACCTTTGACCGGCTAGCTAAAAAATGCCTAGCAAAGGAGAGTTTATATTATAGTCTCTTTAATTGATCGGCTTTCGTGCATGGCTTGCCTAAAATAGTCTTTTAACTGATCTATGCTGCACTAATCTTCCCCACTACACTTTACTTTTCATCGATTTTTGCTAAAAGCTCCCGTGATAAAAATAACTTCATCCTTTGTATTATATGAGCACAACAACTATTCTTGATTTAATTCAAAGGGAATTCAACAAATTCAGATCCTATATTTTGAATTTTTTTTCTGCACAAAACTTTTGGCCTGTGTTAAATTGCTCCTTCAGTTTTGAAAACCCATCTATTGAAAAGTCTCTATGGTAAACAGATGGGACAAGTCGATTCTATATTCTACTTGCTATGGAGTTGGAAGTAGAAATTCACTAATGTAGATGAAAACCATACCAGTTCATTTCACAACGGTTGGAGAGAGATGAAAAAAAGAGAGAGGCAGTGTTACAGAAAAGGAAGAGAGATAGAGACTACAAAAAGGTTAGAAAAAAGGTGAAGAGAGAGAGAGAGACAGGGGTTAGTGCTGTTCTCTCTCTTTCTACTGTCTAATGTATTGGTCATTCACTTGAGCCGTTTATCATTAAATAGTGGTTCGGCTTGAGCCGGTTCATCATTAAATTGTTTCGAAATAAGGCCAGAATATTGTTGTTGTGAAGATGACAGCAGTCGTCTCCGTCATATTATGTAATGATATTTTTATTAAAGAAATATGTTTTATTATTTTTATTTATTTTTTAAGAAAGTTATTTGATGGTTAACCTATAATGCTTGATTTTAGTTTTTAAATGAGATGATTCTAGTTTGACTGGCTTGTCAGACAGACTTGACAAGCGCAACACGAGTTTCATTTGTAACTACCAAGCTCACAAAATGTCAAATTAAACTACTAATAAATGACACATGAATTTTATATTTTTTAAAAATTAAAATATTAGATAAAATGTATCGTGACTAACTTCAAAGACCTCTTAACGTATTGCAATCTATTTATCTATACTATGTATTATAGCAGAATGTTAGGAAATCTTTGCTCTTTAAAATCCCAATTTAATTTTATCAAATTTTCAAATTTTTTTAATATGTTAATAAAACCTGTTGCACTATGAGTCGTTTAAAAATATAATTTTTGAATTTTATAATTTGATTGGTTTTAGAAATCTAATTTTTTAATTTTCTATAATTATGTGCATCTATGTTAGGTAAACCCTATCAATGCAATCATAGTTTCTTAAAAAAAATTTGAATTTTATAATTTGATTGGTTTAGAAATTTTAAAGTGTGACAATGCAATCATAATTTTTTAAAATATATTTCATAATTCAAAAAACAGTTATTGCATTATTCCAAAACGGTCATTACACACTTCGCCGTCCTCCTGTTGGCTATCGTCCTATTCTCTGCCGCTACTTTTTTTGGTTCTCACATCTCTTTTGCTCTTTAGCTTTTGTTTGCATGTTGGTCTAATATCTCTCTCTCTCTCTCTACTTACCTTTATCTACTTTGCATGCGAAGCGTATCTACTTTGATAGTTCTTTGTCCTTTTCTTTCTCAATCTCATATGTATTGACACGTTTCACACACATTGATATTGCTATTCTTTCAATATTTTGTACTGAAATATGCCTGTAATTAAATTTCATTCTTTTGGGACTTTTGTTACATTGTTTCTGTATATTTTATTATTATTCTCTTTCAAAAAATACCAATGTCCTATTGTTTAGATAAAAAAAAAATTTATACAAAAATTTAGCACGGATAAAATTCTCGCCAAACTGAAGCATACCCACCCCATTTCCAAAGTACATAAAATATGACAACACTAATTTTATAATTAAATAACATCTTTTTTTCAAACTTTTGTTACAGTCCATTCCCGAACATGTGAAAAGATGGAACATCTAAATTTTAGTAAACGGTTGTTGGATGAGTAAAAATCCTAGCAGAGTAAGGTCCATAGGTACGAAATGAGTAAACATCAATATTTTACTGTTTTGATATGTGATTGAGCTATTAAAAGGTAACTCTTGCTCAACATCATTCATTAAATCACATTGTTCAGCGTAATTCCAATGCGGCATCTACGAAACCTTTTCTAAACCACCATATCTAAATTAAATTGGGGTCAAATTAATATTTACTTTTGATCATGATTTGTGATCAAGGCAGCGCCAAATTATGAATTGCATTCCAAACAACTTAAGACAGAGTATCACCATCATTTACATCTTTTTGAATGTTCTCATAGAATTGGTTTGTTGGGGTTTGATCATTTGGTCAAACCCCAAATTTCCTTACAAGCTTTACAACACTCCAAAGAATTGAACTTGAATTCAGAACCCCACTTCATAGCAACCACCCATAGCTCCAAATTATCGGCCTCATTTCTGTATATTTTTTTACTACACATTATATATAGATATTTATATATATATATATATATATTAAGATCTTTTAAAAAAATACTACTGTCCCCGAAAATGTCTTTTGTAATTTTTTCACAAATACTACTGTACACATCAAAATCTCTCCAAACTGAAGTAAACACGTCCCATTCGCAAGAGACAGAAAATATGCCAGAATTTATAATTGATGTGGTGGTGGCCCCCTTCAACAGTGATTGCTTTTTGTTGTTCTTCACAATTAGCAATGGAATTTCTTTTCCTGTAAAATGATTAAAAACAATGGTGCCACTGAGAATCATCATGATCGGTGTGTTATTATAAAGTAAATAACTCTCATTTAATTATATTATTTTAATAATAAATTTTATATAAAAATTTTTTTATTTATGTAATATTACCCTTTTAGTAAACTCAATTCATATTTATTATTGTTAAGTGTCTTATATTCTATCAATATTAGAAATTAACTATTTTTTATGCCTCATATATTTGAAATTAACTATTCATTTAACTATATATTCTTTATTTGATTAATATTAATTTCTATTTTAATTATGTGAAATTTATTAATTTGTATAGAATGGATCAAATTCTGAACCATGCATGAAATGAGAAGAATGTCAAAACCAAATTGGCAAGGATGACACGAAAAAGACATTTGCTTATTCAGCGTAAGGGAAGGCAATAAAATCTAGTGATAAAAGACCAACTTAAACAGTTCAGTAAGAATGCCCAATCCTTACAAGTACTACTTATGCGAGCAAAACGAAGGCAGCCTGATTATGTTGTGTCCAGATTTAATCCTAACATAAATCATATTGACAATGAACCAAAATTTGTGCCACAAACACCTGAATCTGAAATGCAAAACACAAATATAGTTTCACAAAATGGTAATCTTCGCATAATACACTTTGAACCACTAATTTTATCATTGATTAAATACTTATGATCTTTTTTTGGTTTTGTATTGTAGATCTTGCTAATCAAAATATGGGGGCAAATTAGTGGCCTTTGCATTCTTCTGAAGCTCAAATTCTTACGGATGTATCACACATTGCGGTCATGGAGCATTTTGAATTTGTCCCTGATTGTATACTAAAACACATAATTAAAGTCTCTAATTACAAGTTATTATTAGTAGTTATTTTTATATTATTAATTATTTTAATATAAAATTAATATTATTTAATATTTTTATATCTTATTTAAATTTATAATTAAAATTAAATAAAATAAAACAAGCGTGCACAGAGATAAATATTCATCCTCATTTTATGTATATATACATGTGTGTGTGTGGTCATATTATATATAGTTGTGTGCGGGTGTGTGTTGTATTGTTTATATATATATGTGTGTGTGTACGGACGATTACATGTATTATATATATACATGTTTAGTGTTTATTTATATATATAAGTATGAGGCTGACAACCCATGATGATAGCTAAAGAATTAAAGGACAATAAACAATTGGATGGGATGACTCAAGAGGCGGTGACGATGACCAACAGTAAAAAAAAATACTATTCCATCATATAACAAAAGATAAGGCCATTCGGCCATTGCTCGCCGACACATGAAGGACAAAAAAGGGATAATGCATTGCAGGGGATGCTATCTTTTAATCATGGAAGGTTGTCTATTTCATTTGGTGAGCCTATAAATAGAATTATTAAGACTAAAGAAGGAGTACCAGAGATCATTTTATTTACCTTATATTAAGAGTAGTTTTAGTTTCAAGTTTAGTTGGTTAGTTTTATGTCATTTGCAGTTTTTTTTATTTATTGTTATTCTGTTATCATAAATCTTTTATTATGAAATTTTTTTTCAAGTCAAGTCTTTTCATTATCATGAGTAGGTAGTTTTATTTTTGGAACAAATTGTGAAGATTATTTAAGAATTTTGAAATATCAATGGAGGTAATTGGGTTTTCATTATTTTATTTTTCGAATATTTCAATTCTTGATAATTAAATTATAGATTTTTTTGAAAAAACTTAAATTCTTGATTAAGTTTGATAATTTCTATGTACAAACCTTAGTTTGGTATAGATATTGTACAAATCGATGGTATGAATCTATGAATTTAATTTTATTATAATTCTAGATTTAATTATTATTAAATTTCTCTTTTAATCGTTGAATCTTCCAAATCAAAGGCTTAAGGTGAAGCCAATAATTTGAGTTATAAAACCTTCTTTGAAATTTTGGGTAAATCAAATGATCAGATCAATTGGATTCAAGACCGTTTTATTAAGTTTAATTTAAAGTCTAGTTGAAGAATTATCAAATCTCCCAAAAACAAACTATTTTGATTTGTTTACCAATTTCTACAGCAATTTTCAATTTTCATCCGTACTCTTTAAGGTGAAATTCAAACCGGTTGGCTTAGATTATAACTAAAGCCATTGTAATACTACGGTATCTAACATGACTTAGTCGATATCTAATTTTTTATCAAAGGTGAATTTTAGTACCTAATTTTGAATGTTTTATTAACTGTTCCCTATGGATCGAATTCGGTCTTACCAAATTTTTATTACTGCTTCATCGCACCTGTATTTGAATGTTAATAGATTGTCATATCCTGAAAAGTAGTATGCAACACGGCAAGTATTTATTAAATTGTTAGAATAAATGATTCCTTTGTATCCCCTTAATGCTTCCAAATACAATTGTATATGAACTTTTTCTTATATTGTACTCTTAGGCTTTACTTGAATTTATAACATGACTTAACAATATTTTTAGGCAATATTTTTGTTATACACTGTCAACCACTAATTTTATCATTCATTAAATACTCAAGATAATTTTTTTTTTTTCTATTTTAGATCTTGCTAGTCAACCTATGGGGGCAAATCAAGGGCCTTTGCATTCTTTTGAAGCTCAAATATTTACAAATGTGTCACACGCTGCAGTCATAGAGCAATTTGAATAGGTCCCCCAAAAATAGCGAGTATTTATTAAATTGTCAGAATATAAGTATCCCCTTAATGCATCCTAATATAATTGTATAAGGACCTTTTCCCTATTTTACTACTTAAGATTTACTTGAATTTGTAACTTGAATTGGCAATATTTTTAGGTAAACTATTTCCTGAACTAGCTTTAATTGCATTTTATTTCTATTTGTGATTTGTAATGTGGTTTTCTTGAGAACTCAATATATACTTGGGCATTAGATATTTAATAAAGATAGAAACTTAGAACTTTAACCAAAGACACCATTAATAACCCTATTGCATAGGTCTAAAAGCTAATTGTAAAGATCAATTAACAGACTCCAAATATAATAAGGCATGAATAACTCAGACATGAATAAAATATTGGAAAGGTTGCAGCTAGAATATTATTTATAAATGAAAATAAGACAACCACCACTATAGATGCTTTTGAGAAACTATTCTCAAACCATATGAAAAAGCACAATGAAAAAAAAAAAGAAAGTCAATTCCCAGAATTCCAGGTGATTGGTATTGTTCCAAACAATTTGAATGAAAATAACCATATCCAAATGTAATTTTATCAACACCAATAAACAAGAAAATATCCAAATACCACCATCATTAACAAAAAGTTAGTAAATAAATTAACAAAAATCAAATGAATCCTAAACACCTCATATCCTACCAATAGATTCGAGAAAGTAGCATGTTGAAACATATCATGTTAGATTGAGAATGGTAACAATCTTAAACACCTCATATGCTACCACTTGCTAATTATCAGCATGTTGGCACAAATCGTGTTAGATTAAGAAAAGTAATTTCCAACAAAGCATCATGTGGGCACAAATCATGTTAACTAATGGAAAAAATAAAAAAATAAAGCAAGCTTAAGCTTTTTAGCTTATAGCTTTTTAAGCTATAATCTTAAGTTTTTAGCTTATACAATGTTTTCGTGACATATTAAAAATGAAGTATTTTTTACCCCCCACGTGTTCTTTTTTCGCATGTATACCTCACTTCACTTATTTGGAACTTGAATGTATATTTACTTTCTTCAACAATATTGGAGACGTATATTTATTGGAATACAACAATATTAGAATGTACATTTACTTTCTTCAATTGTATAATATTTCAAACAGAGTATGTTCTACACATTCAAAAAGGCGACAAATAACAGAAAGATGAAGTTTTGGTCCACGAACATCGATGTGTTTTCATTACTATGCAATTATGTGATTAGAGAAAAATGTTGAACTAAGTTCAAAGTCTAACCCAAAATTCAAATTGTGAAGTCAAGACGGCCAAGTTATGCTTCCCTTATTACCTCCAACACCTGATTTTTAGAGGTGCAGTTTTATAGTGTAAGCACCCCATTCTTGTCCACTCGGCAATTTCCTATCCGATCGGACTCACATTTAAACCAACACAGACACATTCAAGTCAAAATCAATTTTTCAGACTCAATCCAATAAAAGACTCAATCCAATAAATCAATCAATCGCTTTGTGGCGACCCAATAGAGGCAAAATGACTAAAATGCCCTTCGATTATTGCACGGTTAAATTTCAGTTGGCATATTTTCCTAGAGATGGTAAGTCTCCTTTTCAATCTCAAATTCAATTTCAAGTCTAATTCCAATTCAAATAAAATTCGGCACGTCTTTTGAGAAATTTGATCCCTCAAGTGGTAAGACCATCTAATCTGGCACGTTTTTCTATAAAACTCTTCAGAACGGTAAGTCCTTTCAAAATCGTCGATCGGACGGAACCCAAGTCTACGAGATGGTAGAACAGTCCACCTTTGGCGCTTGCTAGCCTGCCAATGAAGAATGTTCGTTATTCAACACGTTTTTCGAGAAAGTTGATTCCTTAGACGATAAGTCCACATAGCAGTTTTCTGCGATCAGACAGTCTCCGAAATGAACGCGAACCGTAAGAGTGGTGAAAACACTCATAAACAGGTCGACATCGAGAATTGCTAAGAAAACCTCTATGTCATGAGACCGAACTTGCCTCTTGGCTGTGATACGTTTACCAAAGAACAAGATACTTTTGGAAACCAACTTGTCACAAACCATCAGAGTGACGGAAACACTTAAAACCCAGGTTAACACCAGTGCTTGCTAGCCCACTTTGATAAAAAATGACCAAACTGTCTTTTGGGCCTTTTCAGCAGGCTTCTTGAAAAAGTATCTAAGTTTTAGAGCAGTAATTCCACCCTTCCAAGATCGTCCCAAAGATGATCTGACATGCTTTAGTGTCTTCCAGTCGGTTCTAGACTAATTCCGAGACCATTCGGTCAAAATAACCATTTGGCTCCTACGCATTCGAATGCCTCTGGGAAACACACCGACTCTGGATATCAAACTGGTAACCTCCCTAGAGTGTTTCTAATAGTATTCCTGACCCTCCAATACCTTTTCGAATCATTCCGAGTCTATTCCGGTAAACTTGGTGGAAAATGACCATTTTGCCCCTAGCAGGCCGGTCGCCTTTTCTAACCACACCGTCTCTAGATATCAAACCAGAAACCTTTTGAAACACTCTAGATAGTGTTTCCAACCTTCAAGCCCTCTCATGAATCATTCAGAGTCCATTTTGGTGGTTTTTCGGTCTAGTTGACCGTTTTGCCCCTAATAGCTCAATCGACCATCTCGATATTGTTTTTCAAGTCCGTCCCCCGCCGCCCCCCCCCCCCCCAAACCCCCCGGCGGACACTATTTCAAGGGTTTTTACCTATTTCTGACCTTCCGAACCATTTTCGGCCTTCTGGAACATTCTCAAACCTTCCGGAGTCACTCCTAGTGAAGCCAAGCCAAAAATTACATGGTAGTCACTAATACAGGCGCCCAAATATTTTGCCTTGCGTATCAAGGTTTGAAAGATATGTTGCTTGCCGACTTTAAAACTTTTCTAAGTGGTCGGCGCCACTAGTAGTGGTGCCAAGCCAAAGATTGGCCTAGCGCCACTATAACAGGCGCTAGGTCAATCTTCTGTCTATAAATACAGAGCCTCCTCCTGCGTGAAAAGGGTTCGTAAACTTAGTCCATAAACTCTACTTTTCGAATTACAGCGCTCGAAGTCTCTCCAAACCCTAGCTTTATTTAGTTTCCTAAAACCCTAGCCTCCATACACTTAACCCTGACACTTATACACATTCCATACACTCATATACAGGCCTCTATTGAAGACTCAAGATGCTGCAACTTGGAAACTCTTAAGGATCAAGCAAAGCAAAGCAAATAAAGCAAGAAAATAAGAAGAATACAAGGTAGGCTCTCTCTTTATGTTTACATACTTCCCCCCTTTCTTCCTCCTCCTAACCCACTTGGGTTTTCTTCTATTTTAATCCCCTAGCTTCTTTCCCCCTTTCTTGCATGCTTAAAACAAGGGTTCCCCCGATTCATGTGTAGGAATGATGGTTGAAAGTCGCCGTGTCGAGGGCTTTCTTCTAATTCAACCTTAGACCATGTGGAATCGGCCTTCTTGATTATGTAGTGAAGCCTAAACCTTGTATGTTCACGTCCCTATTTGCATTGTGCATATCATGTTCATTAATCCACTCAAAGTTGTTTTCAAAGTTTGCATTAAAATCATCTTTTAAACTTGTATTCAAAATCTTGTTTTCAAAATCACACTCCTAGAGTGATTCTAGCCAATTCATGGTTAGGGTTGCTTTAGGAAAGTGTTATAGTCATTGTGACCGTCAAGGTTTGTATTTTGGATGTAAACTCTAACTTGTTTTTCATCAAAATCATAATCTTAAGATGATTTTAGCCATTCCATGGTTAAGAGGTTATTTTAGGAAAGTGTGATATTCTATGGGATCATATTGATCCATATTTCAAATCTATGTTGTTTTCAAAACCATTAACTTAGAATAGTTCTAATCTCTTTGTGGTTAGAATCGTTTTAAAAAAAGTGAGACATTAAAAAGATTTCAAAAGTCCATATTCAAATCTTTTTCAAAATTGCTTTTCAAAATACTTTCTAAAAGTTCTCTCCAAAAATTCACTTTTTAAAAATTCCTTTCTAAAAGATTTCTTCAAAAATTTATTTTTCAAAAAACTCTTTTGAAACTTCCTTCCAAAAGTTCTCTTCAAAAATTCACTTTCTAAAAACTCTCTTCAAATCTCCTTCCTAGAAACTCTCTTTAAAATGTCTACTTTCCAAAAACTCATTTTCTTGGAGTCTAAGTCAAACTGTAGATTTTATGGTTAGAAAACTCTAATTTTCTTTTCCAAAAATATGACTTTCTCTTTTACTTCAAATCAAAGTTTTCAAAAACTATTTTTTACATCAAATCTTAAGCTTCCAAAATCTCTTTTTCCACCAAAATCATAGGTTTTCAAATCCTAGATTTTCAAAATTTAACATTTCCAATTCTATGTCAAATCTAATCTTTCAAATTAAAAAACTAGACCAAATCTTTCAAATTAGGAAAATAGATCAAATCCTCCAATTTTAAAAACCATATCAAATCATCTCCTTTTGGAAATTAAATCAAATCTTCAACTTTAGGAAGTAAAAATAAAATCTTTCTTAATTCCAACCTTTCTTAATTTCAAATCTTTCTAAATTTCAATCTTTCCAAATTCCAAATCTTTCCAAAGTTGAAATCTTTCTAAATTCAAAACTTTCTTAAAATGAAACTTCCCTAATTTGGTACTTTCCTAAAATGAATTTTTTTTTTTATTTTGAAACTTTTCTAATTTGAAGATTTCCAAATCCAATATTTCTTAAGCTTTAAGTTTTCTAAATTCCTTCAAATCAAATAATCAAGTGTTTTCTAAATCGAATTAAATCTCTTTTCAAATCTTCCTTAAATCCAACATTTCTTGATTCGAACCTTTCCTAAGTCGAACCTTTCCTAAATTCAACTTTCTAAAATCGAACTTTTAAAATCTAAATCAAATCTTTTTCAATTCAGCTACATATTCCAAACTTAGGTTACTTAAACCTTAGGAGGCCTAAACCCTAGTTCAACCCTAACCCTAAAGTTGGCAAGCTTCAACTCTTTTCTAAAACTCCTTTCTAAACCAAGATGGTTTTTCAATTTAAATCTAAGTGAAAATATTTTCAAAACTCAACTTCTTCTTTTTAAGTTAAGTCCAAGTTTTCTTTCAAAGTTCAAATCCTTTTTCAAGTCTAAGTTCAATTTCAAATCCAAGTTTCAATTTCAAATATTCTATTCTAAGTTCAAATCAACTCCTTTTTCAAATCAAACTCTTTTCTAATCAAATCTTTTCGAATCAAACTTTTTAAAAAACTAAAAATGTTCATTTTCAATTGGACTATTGTCCGAACTACAACTGACCTGATTCTCAAAAAGGATACGTAGGCAACCCTCATGGGTGCGGTCATAACCTTTTTCGAATTTCTAATTCCATAATCTTTTTCAAACTTCTCACAATTTTTTTCACGACCTATTTCAAGTTTCTAATTCTAAAATCTATTTTCAAATCTCTAATTCCAATTTATAAAACCCTCTTTCAAAATTTAAATAAAGTCTTTTCAAATCTATTTCTAAAATCAAATCAAGTCCTTTTAAATCTACTTTCAAAATCAAATTAAATTCTTGCACTTGCATATCATGCATCATGTCAAATTTCTTTCTAAAAGTTCTTTTCTAAAGTGGATAGTATTAGACATTTATTAATCGAAGATTTCGAATGAGTGAACTTAGAGTGAATAGATATGTAAGTACTGCAAGGGCGGGGTAGGGTGATGGTTTAGTGCATTTTTCCTACACATAACCAACCTCCAAACTTAGAATCATTATTTTTAAAGACCAAATCAAGTTATTTTCAAAAAAAACTTACAAATCTTTTCAAAAGTTGCCAAACAACCTATTTTCTTAAAAATGCTCTCTGAAGGAAGTTTTCAAAAATCTTTTCAAAAACCCTAAGTGTAATCTTTAGATTGTGTTTAATTTTAGGTGACCTAACTCACTTTAATCAAGTTAGGTGGCGACTGCGAAATCTTTTCTAAAACTCTTAATCAAAATTAATTTTCAATTCAAACCTAGTTGCACTCGTTCTTCTAGGAGGATGAGTTCTAACGAGAGAGTACCATGTTTTTCCCACTTGTGTGTATTTTCCTTGAGTGCGAAAAATTAGGGCGCAACATACAGCAAAAATGTTATGGAACATGTTAGATTGTACAATTCGATGTTATCATTCACATCGAAGGGTGGAAAAGTAGATTACTCTATATTGGATGGACGAGGTCCTTATGTATACCAAATTAATGGAGAAAATTATCACAGAATTGGCTCACTGCTTCCCTAACCTGGTGACAAACCTAAGTTTTTCCAACTTTATGCCTTGGCATTTACCTAAGCCCTTTTGGCTCAGAAAAAGCATTGTACTTTCTCTATTAGAACTTGCCCTCCTCAAAGGACAAGTGCAACTAGGGTTTGACCTTGAAAACTTGATTTGATTAAAGACTTTTTAGAAAAAAAATGGGAGTTGTAACCTAACATAGTTAAAGATGTGCTAGGTCACCTAAAACTAAGTGTAATCCCAAGATTAAACTTAGATTTTTCAAAAATGTTTTGAAAATGTCCTTCTTAAGAAGGTTTTTGGAAAATAAGTTTGTAGCAACCTTTTGAAAGTTTAAAAGCCCTTTTTGAAAATGTGACTTTGATTTTGGTCTTCGAAATAGAAATTTATGGTTCGAGATTGGTTACGTATAGGGAGGATATCCTAAGATCATCACCCTACCCCGCCCTTTCAGTACCTACATGTCTATTTACTTTTAATTCACTTACTTGAATCACTGGTTACTAAAATTCACTTTTATTCACTTAGAAAAGTTTTTGAAAACGGGATTTGGTCATTATTTTTTGGATGAATGATGCATGATGCAAGTTTTGAAAGTGTTTGGAAGGAGTTAAGAGTTGACTTTTGAAAGAGTTAAAAAATTTTGAAAAGGGTATTTGACTTGAAAATAAGGTTATGACCGCACCTATTTGAAGGTTGCCTACGTATATCAATTGACGAGAATCAAGTCATTCATAGTTCAGTCGGTTTGAAAGATTTGAGAAGTGTTTTGAGATATAAGTTTTGAAAATTGTTTCATTGAAATATTATTGAAAAGTGTCCATTTGAAGGACATGGTGACCTCACCTAGATTTCTCTAAGTTGTCTATATATCTCATTTGGAGAGAATCAGGTTAGTCGTAGTTCGGGCTTGGGCCCAATTGAAAATGGACTGATGGGACTCTTAAAAGGTTTCTTTTGAAACTTCAACTTGAAAGAATTTGGACTTGGAATTGGACTTAGAGTGTTTTGAAAATGCCTTTGGAATAGGACTTGAAATATTTTGAAGATACCTTTGAAACAGGACCTAGATTGTTTTGAAGATGCCTTTGAAATAGGACTTGGATTGTTTTTGAAAAGTTCTTGAAGTTGAACTTGGATGTTATTGAAATATTTTTGGAAGTGCTTTTGGAAGCAACTAGAAAAAGTTATGAAAAGTTTTGAAAGCAACTCAAGGGAGTTTTAAAAATATTTTGGGAACTACTCAAGAGAGTTTTGGAATATTTGAAAGTTTGATTAGAGAGTTTTAAAATGGTGTTTGAATTGGAATAGGACACTTTTGAACTCGTCTTCGAAAATTTTTTTAAAGTAATTTTTAAATACCTTATGAAAGGTAATATTAAATGTCTCACTACCTTTGAGAGATTAGCTATTGAGAGACTAATTCCTTTACGCTTTATTTGGAACCCAAATTTTTTGTGAAAAAAGTAAAGAAAAAAATGTGAAGGAAAATTAAACAAAAATACTCTTTATTTCTGTTCACTTTTTTTTTTCACATTTTTCTTTTCCCACTGAAAATTTGGGTTCCAAGTAGAGCCTTAAGATTATGAATTTTGAAAATATGTTCGGAAAAGATCATTTGAGATTGAAAATGGTTTGGAAAGAGTCTTGAAATTGGAGATCCTTGAAGTTCAACTAACTTTGGTTAAATTAACTAGGGTTAGGAGGGCCTAAGGTTAACTAACTAAGGTTAGGTTAAACTAGGGTTTGATGAACTAGGGTTAGGTTAACCTATGGTTGGATAGACTAGGGTTAACTGACTTAGGTTAGGTTAACTTAAGGTAGGATAGCTAGGGTTACCTAACTAGGGTTAAGTTAACCTAGGGTTAAGGTGACCTAAAGTTTGGATGACCAGGGGTTAGACAATTAGGGTTTGGTGAACCTAGGGTTTTGAAAAGTAGTTTTGGAAAGTGATTTTGAATTAAGGTTTAGACTTGGTGGTTTTGAAATGTTGAAAAAGTGGTTTTATGCATGAATCTTGAAAGTCGTTTTGAAAATCATGATTTTATGTAAAGAAAACCTTATCATTTTCATATAAAACCTTTTGGAAAATCAACACAAGAGAGTTGTATGCTTTGAAAACTATTTTATGAAAACCACTCAAGTAAGTATAGGATTCATATGGTAGATTTTTCGAAACCACTCGAAAGAGGGTTTTCTTGGAACCATTTCAATTAAAAACTTAACAGAGTAAAACTTTTGAAAATCAATGAAAACCTCTCTTAGAAAGGAGGTTTTGAAAGCCATTTTTATGCAACTCAAGAGAGTAGAAATGTAATGATGTGAAATGAGGGTTGGGGTTTTAAAAGGGGTTTCCTAAGGCATGAAAATTTGAATTCTTGGTTTGAATTTCAAGAAACTCCAAGTTAGAGGCAATTTTTGAAAACCATTTGAACATGAACTTTAAAGAACATTTTGAAATGGAACCATTGAAACACTAAAAAGGTTTTAAGGATGACAACAAGACCAACACATGCAATACATGAACATAGCAACCATTATAATCCAAGAGGGTTATGAAGCATACAATGTTCAAGGCTACACCATATTGTAAGGGGTTCTAGGGCCATAGTATGCTCAAATAAGCCTATGAGAGATCCACCAACCAGTGGTTCTCATAGCTTTCCTTTAAGCGTGGCCTAAGAACTTTCTTGTTTTAAGCATGCAAGAGGAAGAGATAGAAGATGGGGATTAAAAGAGAAAAAGAGCCCAAGTAAACTTGGAGGGAGAAGGGAGGAGTGGAGAAAGCATAATGTAAATAGAGCTTCACCTTTAGCCTTTAGACTTTTTCAATCCACTATCGTTGAAGGGGCTTGAGCTTGTAGAGGCTTGAAGAAGCTTGAAAAGGTTTGAATCTTTAAGAGACTTAGGGTTTTTGGAATTTCGAAGCTTTTGGAGCTATTTTGGTATAATTTGCTTACTGTTTTGGTCTTTGAATTATACAAGGGGAGTCTATTATTTATAGTCTCAAAAACTGGTGTGCCTGGGCAATTTTTACCCAACCACATATACTACATGCGTCTATCCTCAACCACTAGTTAAATTACACATGGCACTCATGTACTATCCTATCTTGGGCTGCAAGTAAATTTTTTGAAGGATTTGATCAAAATTTGGGCGCATGTAGCATATGCTCTAAAACTTTTATATTGGCTTTGCCTCAAAATTTTGTGAAATCCGAGAAAGATTTAAGAAAATTGATCACGTTCACGACATTCCCTTGTTGTTTCTTATGAACCGGTAGCCTTTAAAGAGCTTCAAAGGATTTTGGACGACAGAGATATTTTCTCGAAAAGCCTGCATGAAAATAAGCTTTTTGGAACGTCTATGAGATGCTCCAAGGGTTTCTGGAAAGGGCAGTTTTTGCGCCACATGATTGTGGCCTCCGAGAAGCGACCTACTCAATCAAACTGTACCGATGGGAGGTCTTTACACATTTCTCAATTCATTTGACTGTGCATTTTAATCAAGAAATTAAAGAAAAAGTCAACCCTGGTAGAGTGTCTATGAGATACTCCAAGGGTTTTTCAAAGTGGAAAATTTCGGGCCACGCAATCGGATGTTTTGGGAAGCGATCTTTTCAATCGAACCTTATCGATGGAATGACCTATGAAAGGCTTTTGGGAATTCTTTGATTTACACATTTCTTAAGCCATTTGACAGTGCGTTTTAATCAGGGAATTAAAGAAAATAACAATCCTAGCAGAGCGTTTGTGAGACGTTCCGAGAAGCCTTTGTTGACTGATAGGTGCTTCGAATCAAGGGACTCGTGTGGAAATGGATAGGTATGTTCAACGAGGTAACCTAGTGAATGGTAGTTTGATACCTAGAGCCAACGTAGTTTGGGAAGTGCCCAGGCCATTGAGAGCAAAACGATCATTTTGACTAGAACATCTTGGAATGTGGCCAGGATGGATTTGAGTGGCATATCAAACACACCAGACTATCTAGAGATGATTTGAGAAGGTGGCCTTATTGTCTCAAGGGATTGGTGCTTTCTTAAAAAACGTGTTAGACTGCCTAGGGGCAAAACGATTATTTTGATAGGGTATCATTGGAATGGGTCCGAAGTTGGTTTGATTGGCATCTTGAACGTGTCAGACTGGCAAAGGAGAGTCTTAGATGGTGGACTCACTGTCTCAAGGGCTTAGTACTTTCTCGAGGATGTGTCAGAGTGCCCTAGGGGTAGTTTGGTCATTTTAACTAGGTATTGCCAGAATTGGTCCTGAATTGACTTGATTGGCATCTTAAATATGCCAGACTGTCAAAGGGATAGTCTTAGAGGGTGGACTTACCTTCTTAAGGACTTAGTACTTTCTTGAGAACGTGCCAAGGTAGTCATTTTTCACTGATTCAGGCTAACAGGCACCGATGTTGACCTGGGTTTACGAGTGTTTTCGTCACTCTGACGGTTGTGATGAGTTGGTTTCCAAAGGTCTCTCTTTTCTCCAAAAAATGTACCAAGGCCAAGAGGCACTTTCAGTCTCATGACATTAGGAGTTTTGATAGCATACCCATATCAACCTGGTGAGTACTCTTGGCACTCCAATGGCTTAAAACTTTTGTGAGTGTTTCCTTCACTCCGCTTATTTGGTGTTGGTTCTGGAGATTACCTGATCTTGGAAAACTACCAAATGCCAAGGGGCATAACAAACATTCTAAATTGACGGGATAGCACGCGCTAAAAGTGAACCGTTTAAAGTTTGTGAGTATTTCCATCACTCTGATGGCAGAGATTGGTTTTGGAGACCACCGATCTTAAAAAGCTGCATGGACTACCCAAAGACATTTTGGTCTTTTTGGTTTTAATCGGGCCCTACGGGGCTGAGAAGTGACCAATTAACTGGATTAGAGTTTAAAAAAGCCAGTTTGGACTTGATAGTGTTATGACACTTTATTGGAAGTGTAATAACCGGAACCTATATTATCTAGTTTAACGTGAATTTTCTAAATTCTGTATTGTTTTAGTGTGCCCATAGGTCAAAATGATCAATGGTAATGCATGTTGTAGCATATGTCTTCTGTGTAAGACATGTGGGATTAATTCCCATTGGTGTCTTTTAGACACACACACACACACACACTCTCTCTCTCTCTCTCTCTCTCTCTCTCTCTCTCTACTTTGGGAAAAGAGTAGAAAAACAGAAGGAAGGGAGAAGAAGAGAAGAAGAAGGGAGAAAGGAACAAGAGAGAAGAAGATCAAGAAGAAGGAAGCTTGGGAGAGAGGTAAGAACTCTTACCTTTTGTAAATGTATAGTTGTGTATATGTATATCTATGTGGGTTGATATCTTTGGTGACTTCTTTGAGTCCCAATTAGTTGGATTTTGAGAATTTGTAAGCTTTCATAGACGGATTGGGAGTTACTGGTTAAAAATTGCAAGATTTATGCATGTTAGGGTTTAGAGATTCAAAACTTAGATCCTGTTGATTTACTTGTTGGTTTAGTTTCATTTTGGGTTATTATAGCCATCTTGGGTTGTTCTTTGGATCCTAGAAGCATTAGGAGAGTTTGGGGGAGGTTTGATTATGTTATAGTTGGAAAAAAACCCATTTTCATCGCACTAGTCGTAGACTTAGCGCACCTAAAGGTGCGGGTACATTGGCCAAGGCGCGCCAGTGTGCACTCTAGCGCTCCTAATGGCACGGTCCCAGGTCACAACTTTGACACTCTTTAGTAAAATGAGCATAACTTGCTCTAGAAAGCTCGGATTGATGCACTGTTTGAAGCATTGGAAAGTAAACTCATAGATCTTTTTATCCATTTAAAGTTTGTACTCTAATTCCTTATAGATTATGAGATAATGAGGTTTAAATTTGACCTAAAATTTTTGTCAACAACATTGTTTTTTAGAATTTTAGTTCATTTTTTCATAGAACATAACTTCTTCACTCAGAATGTGTTTTTGAACCATAAGCTACCAAATTAAAGGTTTTTAAGCCTATTTTTAAATGGAATTGACCTAGAATGTATGTCGCGCCCAGATTTTTCGCACTCGAGGAATACTCACACAAGCGGGAAAAATGCTGTACTCTCTCGTTAGAACTCACCCTTCTAGAAGAATGAGTGCGACTAGGTTTGAATTGAAAAATTGGTTTGAATAAAGGGCTTTTGAAAAAGATTTAGAGTCGCCACCTAACTTGATTAAGGTGAGTTAGGTCACCTAAAAACTAAGAATAATCCGAAGACTACACTTAGGGTTTTTAAAAAACAATTTTGAAAATACCTCCTCAAGAGAGGGTTTTTAAGAAAAACAGGTTGTTTGGCAACCTTTTGAAAATATTTAGCTCTTTTTGAAAAATAACTCCTCTTGGTCTTTGAAATCAGTGATCCTAGGTTCAGAGGTTGGTTACGTGTAGGGAAGACGCACTAAGCTATCACCCTACCCCGCCCTTTCGGTACCTACATGTCAATCTACCCTAGATTCACCTATGAGAGTCTTCAACTAACTATTGGCCAATCCTATCCACTTTGAAAAACAATATTTATAAATTAACATGATGCATGATATGCAAGTGCAATAGAAGAGAATTGAAAAATAGAAATTGATTTGAAAAGAAATTGATTTGATTTGCAAATAGATTTGAAGAGATGGGATTGAAATTGGAAAGTATGAAAATTTAGAAATAGAAATTTGAAAATAGAAAGTTTGAAAGTAGAATGGAATTTGAGATTTGAAAAGAATTTGGAAACCGCACCCATGAGGGTGGAATTGAAAGTTTGAAAAGTATTGTGACCGCACCTATGAAGGTTGCCTACGTATCCCTTTGGGAGAATCAGGTCAGTCGTAGTTCGGACAAGAGTCCGATTGAAAATAGAAGAGTTAATTTGAAGAAGGAAATTGAATTGGAAGATTGAGAAATTGAACTTTGAATAGAGGATTGAAAATTGGAATTTGGAATTTTAGAATTGAAAAGATTGAATTTTGATTTGAAAAGATAAAACTTGGAAGAGAGATTTAGACTTATTTTGGAAAGATAGAGGTTTAGGAAACCTAGACTTAGGAAAGAGAAGAGACTTAGGAAAGATTTGACTTGACTTGGAAGGTTTAGAGAATTAGGAAAATTGGATTTAGGAAATGTTTGAATTAGGAAAAGGTCCGATTTAGGAAAGTTTCATTTTTGGAAAGTTTCAAATTAAGAAAGTTTTGAATTTAGGAAAGTTTTCACTTTGGGAAAGTTTTCACTTTAGGAAAGTTTTGAAATAGGAAAGTATTGAATTTAGAAATGTTTTGAATTAGGAAAAGTTTAGTTTAAGAAAGGCTTAGAATTTAGAAAGTTTTTAGATTGTGAAAGTTTTAACTTAAGAAAGTTTTGAACTTGGAAAGCTTTGAATTTGGAAAGATTTGAAATTTGGAAAGTTTAAGAGTTGGAGAGTTTTTGAGCTTTAGAGAATCTTGAAATTAGGAAAGGTTTGAGTTTAGGAAAAGTTTGAAAACTTAGGTTTGAAAAGTTAAGGTTTGAAAAGCAGGTAGAATTAGGAAAGGGTTGAATTAGGAAAGATTTGAAAGTTGAGTTTTAAAATTTAGGAAATATTTTTATGTTCAAGTTTTGGAAACTTAAGATTTAAGAAAGTGGAAGTTTATGAAGGATTTGAATTAAGAAAGAGTTGGATTTTGAAATTTAAGGAAAGATTTAAAGTTTTAGGTTTAGGAAACTTATGGTTTAGGAAGGAATTGAAGAAAGGTTTGGATTAGGATGGGATTGGATTTGGTTTCTAAAAGCAAAGGTTTGATTTTGTTTCCAAAAACAGAGGATTGGATTTGGTTTCCTAAACGGGAAGATTTGATTTGGTTTCCTAAAGGGAAGATAGGATTTGGCAAGAATTTGAAAAGGGAGATTCTAGAAACCCTAGATTTGGAAAATTATAGTTTCGATATAGAAAATAGGTTTTGGAAACATGTATAGTTTGGATGTGAAAACAAGAGGTTTTGGAAACCTAGGTTTGGGGCAAGTTTGAAAACCATGTTTTTGGAAAGAAAATTAGGATTTCCTAATCGTGGGTTCTAGGACTTGACTTGGGCTCTAAGGGAAGAGTTTTTGGAAAGGGCGTTTTTGGAAACAAAGATTTTGGAAGGAAATCCTAAAGAGGAGTTTCTAGAGGGAAGAATTTTTGGAAAGGAGTTTTTTAAGAAAGGTTTTTGGAGAGAGTTTTTAGGAAGGTGAATCTAGGGAGTGTTTTAGAAAGTGAATTTTGAGGAGAAAGAGTTTTTGGAAAGGAGTTGAAAAAGGAAGCTTTGAAAAATAGATTTTGGAGGGAGTTTTTGAAAACAACTTTGAAGAGGAGAATTTTAGGAAAGTATATTGATAGAGATTTTTTAGGAAGAGATTTGAAAAGAAAGTTTTTGGAAGGTATGAAAACGTCTCACTTTCCTAAAGCGATTCTAACCATACGAAGGCTAGAACCACTTTAAGAAAGTGGTTTTGAAAACAAGGGTTGAAAATATGGACCATGTTGGTCACTTTGAATGTAACACTTTCCTAAAGCAACCCTAGCCGTGGAAAAGCTAGAATCACCCTAGGATTGTGATTTTGAAAACAAGTTTTTGAAAAAGAGATTTTAATGCAATTTTGAAAACAACTTCAAAAACGATTTGAAAAACAACTTTGAAAATGGTTTTTGGAAGATGCAAGATCATGATATGCATAATGCAGTTTTGGGGTCGTGAACATACAAGGCTAAGGCTTCGCCACCTAACCAAGGGGCCCGGACCCACGTGGTATCTGGTTAGACTAGAAGAAAGCCACCGACACGGTGACTCTCCAATAGCCCAATCCTACACATGAACCGAGAATCCCCTTGTTTCAAGCATGCAAAGAAAGGGGGGGAAAGAGATGGGGGATTAAAATAGAGAAAACCCAAGTGGGTTAGGAGAGAGAAGAGAAAGGGGGGAAGTGCGAAAATTTAAATAGGAAGCCTATCGTATGTCTTGTTTATTTTGAGCGCCGCGCTGTCTTCGGTCTTAGGTCTTTGTCTTGATCTTCGTCTTCAATCCTCAAGAGTTGTCTTCAAGCTTTGGATTGCAACTCTTCAAGTCTTCAGAGGATGGTTGAAGGCTAGTGTATGAGTGTATGGGGATGTATAGGAGTGTATATCAGACTAGGGTTCGTGTATGGTGGCTAGGGTTTGGAGAACCTAAGGAGGCTAGGGTTTAGGGAGTGCTTGAGCTCTGTATATCGAATTATATGATTTTTAGGTTGAGTTTGCGGATCCTTCTCACGTTGGAGGAGGCTCTGTATTAATAGAGGTTGGACAACACTGACGCTAGGCCAAATTTTACACTGGCGCCACTAGGAATGGCGCCAGCCCATTTTTTGGCTTGGCGCCACTAGTAGTGGTGCTAGCCATTTAGGAAATGTTTAAGGTCGGCAAGCAACATATCTTTGACTAGATTTGGGCGCCTGTATTAGTGACTACCATGCAATTTTTAGCCTGGCTTCACTAGGAGTGGCTTTGGAAAGTCCGGGAATGATTTGAAGGAGCCGGGAATGACCCGGAAGGCTGGAAAAGAGCAGGAACACTTAAAATAGTGTCCTGAAGGTATTTGACTTGAAAAGTGAGGATAAGATATGTCGAAAAGGTTGACTGGGCCTTTAGGGGCAAAACGGTCAATCGGACCGGGAAACTGCCAGGACAAACTTGGATTGTCCCGGAAGAAGACTTGAGATCTGAAAACATTATTCAAAATGTTCCCAGAGGTTGCCTGTTTGATTTCTAGAGTTGGCGTGAACGGAAAAGGAGATTGGCCCACAAGGACCAAAACGGTCATTTCGCACCGGGTTGGCCAGAACTGACTCGGAATGATTCAGAAAGGTAAAAGGAGGTTGAGAACACTATAAAAATTAGTCTCAAGAGATTAATGGTTTGATACCCAGAGCCGGTGTGGTCGAAAAAGAAGATTGGCCCACTAGGGGCAAAACGGTCATTTTGTACCAGGTTGGCCGGAACTGACTCGGAATGATCCGGAAAGATAAAGGAAGGTTGAGAGTACTATAAAAAGCAATCTCAGAGGGTTACCGGTTTGATACCCAGAGCCGGTGTGGTTCTTGGGGCATTCGGATGCCTAGGGGTAAAATGGTCATTTAGCTTCAAGTGGGCCCTACGGGCCCGAGAAGCGACTGGTGGACTAAATTCAAGTTTAAAAGGCGGGCTTAGAGTCTAAATATGCATGTGATGTGTGAACGTGAGCTTGGTCAGCTCGGAGATTGCCGAGCGGGCAAAAATTGGGTGCTTACAATGTAAGCTCATTGTTCTTATGTGAATGAGATGCAATGAAGGAATCGGTGTTTAGGGATTCATGTTTCAAACTTAACTTTTATGGTCTTGCATTGCGTCGAGGTCTTATGTTTGATTCTTCTATGTACTCTATGTGTAAGAACACTCTTGTTTAGACTTAATCTCAAGAATTGAGGTGATTAATGATATGTCATGAGTAAAATCTTATTATTTTTCTAAATGTCTTTAAGTTCTCTTATATTTTTTATTAGTTTGAAGTTCAACATTATTGCTTTCAAGTTCAATTACATTTCATGCATTATTTTCCATGATTTTCATGCACCAATGATTATGTTTGTATATAAATGTCATGTTTTCGAAACGTATATGAAGCTTTCCTTAAATTGTGAATTGAAACCCATGGACTAGAATGTTTAAATGAAAGAGATGTAAGATTTTCAATATATGGTGCCAACTCAAAGTCTTTTGTAGCAAGATCCTAAACTAGTAATGATGGTCCTATGGTAGGGGATGTGAAATAATCTATCGCCATGTTAGGAGATATCCCTTAGCTTAAAGAGCCTATGTGTGACCTTTATGGTTGCTATAATTGAGTCTAATTTTTATGATCGGCTTAAATAGCTTATGTGTGACCATTATGGTTACTATGACTGAGCCTAACTCTCATGATTGGCCTAAAGCCTTTTATGTTACTAATGAACTGAGCGTAGCTCCTATTGCATGATTGGCCTAAAGTATTCTATGTTGCTAATGAATTGAGTGTAGCTCTTAATAAGTGAGCCTAGCTCTCATAAGTGGCCTAAAGAGCCTTATGCGTGAGCTTTACGGTTACTATATTGGCCTAAAGAGCGCTATGTATGACCTTTAAGGTTACTAATGTGGAGTCTAGCTTTGATGTAAAGACATAACACACTTATGTTCCAGAACAAGAAATATGATTTGTTTAAATGCTTCATGACAAGTTATGTATAATTCCATAAGTATTAATGTTGCTGTGTATCTCTCCTTTTTACGATATTATGATATGCCTTACAATACCACACCATGGCATGCTTATGACAAGTTATGTTATGCCTTACGAGATCATGTTACAATTTGTGTCTCACTCCTATGATACTATCTTCGAAATGTTATAACATTTCATTATGAAAGCTTACGATACAATGTTCTGTTGCAACACTCTCTCTTTTATGACACCATGATTTGATACGATATAATGTTTCAATATGATGCTTATACTACCTATATTTTCAAATCTGCGCTTTATACTTTTTCGAATACAACGATATTTGAAATGTCTAATGTTATACGACGAGCTAAGATATACTCTTATAAGTTTATGATATATTATGCTCATGACGAACTATGTCATGCTTTACGAGATCATGCTACAACATGCCTTTCTCTCTTATGACATTATATTTCGAAAATGATTAAATGTTTTAATACGAGAGCCTATGCCACATGTGTTTTCAAACTTACGCTTATACATTTCTAAGTTCATGCAATATGTATATAAATATTTCTCTATTGTCATATACATTAAATAAAAATGTTAGTCCATGGTATTTTATGCTCATACATCATTGTTATTCACTAAGTATTAGCTTACTTTTTAAAAATATTTTCAGGTAACCAAACTGGGAGGTCTTAGAAGGAGGTTGATTAAGTAGATATTTAGACTACGGCCCACGGGCCTTATGATATGTAATATGTATAGGGGCTACGCCTCAATGTTTTATAATATTATAATGTTATAACTGTGGTGGCCTTCAATAGGCCCATCTTATGGTATGTTTATGTTTTGGATATTAGCCACGGCTCTGCCATGTATGACACACAGTTTGTTTTATGTTTATAAAATTCTATTTTTGCGATTATGTATCTTTTAAATGATAAATGCATAGGTATTCAACCGGTTTATGTAATGTAGCCTGGGGTAGCTGAGCTACCGACCTGTCATTTACTCTAAATTCGCATAGGTCGGATTTCAGGGCATGACCTAAAGAATTGATTTAGACCAGAGATTGTCGAGCGAGCAAAAATGTGGTGCTTACAATGAGATATAAAATCGTTTAGCTATTGTAAGCAAAAATGATAGTACACCAGAAGTAAATACATTGATTTTAGCAAACGTGTAACAAATGTTGACCACAATCAATCCTTACGTAAAGGTGTTTCGAAACGTCAGAGATTTATTAGCTGGACATAATGTTGTAAATTTAAGTGTGCATATTATTCATTCCCAAGGCAAAAGATAATACGTACAGCCTACTGCGAATGAAATTGCAGCAATAATTGTCGGTGATGGGACAAAATGTGTGGAACACCATGATATCTGTTAGTCCAGGTGGTAACCCAAGAGGATGGTAAATTGGATTTAAACAATAATTCAATAAATAATTTCATATTTAAAAATTCTAACTAAATATTCAAACAAAATTAATCAACAAATAATATATTGTAAATAAATACAAACAATTCAAACTACAAAGTAAAGGAGATAGAGAGAAGAAAATATGACACCAAGATTTATCATGGTTCGACTTCAACTCCAAAGTCTATGTCACTCCCTAAGGCTCCTTTCTTGAGATTTTTCTGTACTATATCCAAACCGTAGATACAACCACTAGCCTTTTAAACTAGGCGCTAGTTCTCTTTTACAACTTGTTTTTTCATAAATGCTAGTCACACCCCTCAAACTAGTTTTTATACAGGTGCTAGTTACACCCAACCAAGTAATCTCTCATTTCAATTAATTTTTGCATAGATAATAGTCACATCCAACCCCTAGCTATTTTTCCTAGCTAGTCTATGTCTTACAAGAATAAAGAACTTTTGACACAAGGTTGATCCCATGTTGGTTTTGATGATAACTAAACCTTTTGTTATTTTACTAATACATCTACTTAGTGTGCAGATTAATAAAGCTTATAATTTGGACTTAAAATTCAGTTTTAAGTCTAATACATGTCAAGATGAATGCACAACAAGCTCAAGATCAAGTAATGAATTCTAAGAGCTATGCAATGAACAAAACAGAGCATTGACGCCTATTTCTACTTTAAACAAATGATTTACATTCGAAGAGATTGAAGGTATTCAAATAAAGCTTTCATCAAGTATGCATAGACTCACTGAAGACTGACTTGCACTCAGAAATTTTGAAGACTTTATGAGAATGTGCGAAGATCAGTTAAAGATGAATTGATTATTGAAGAGATTAAAAATGCTCAAGAGAAGACTTCATCAAGTATGCAAAGATTAATTCTGAATAATGTGATTGAAGTTGCATGAGAAGAAGATTCATATTGATTGCCTAAATCTCTACATGAAATCCGAGCAAAGAATTCTTCTGAGAAGCAAGGAATCAATAAAGACAATATGCATGAAGAGAATTCATCAAGCTTACAAAAGTCTCATTGAGGTGATTTCAAAGAAGATAGAAGAATTGCTAGCAAATAGAAGAAATCGGCAATGAAGCATTGTGAAGCTCTACATAATAGAGAAAGCTTGGTATTGAAGGAGATAGTTCTACAATGAAAGAGGAAGCTTTACAAATGAAGAAAAAGAGATCAACATTGATCTAATAAAGCTCTGACAATTTGAAAGATAAGAAAAGATGAATATCAAATGATTGATTCAATCCAAATTGAATAGAAGATAACCTCAATGAGTTAAAGAGTTTGATTGATCATCATACCCCAAAGAAAAGACTCCTTGAAGATCTTATACTATTGCTGAGATGAGCTGGATCATTAGATGTCAGAAAGCAGATTTCCGGGCAATGAGTCGACTCATGGAAATGAAGAGTCGCCTCATAGAAACAGACACAAAAGGCTTGAAGACAAAATGATCAATGAGCCGACTCCTGAAAATAAAGAGTCGCCTCATAAATACAGAAAGCAAAAGCTTAAAGACCAAATGGATAAAGAGCCAACTCATGGAAATGAAGAATTGTCTCATGAATACAGAAGTAGAAAACTTGAAGACCAAATGAACAAAGAGTCGACTCATGAAAATGAAGAATCTCTTCATGAATACAGAAGTAGAAAACTTGATGATCAAAGGAGCAAAGAGCCGACTCTTTGATATAAAGAATCGACTCATAAAGGCTAAAGCAAGATTTCTATACAAATAGTTGACTCATGGAATTGAAGAGTCACCTCATGACGACAGAAGTAAAAATGTGAAGATAGATTGAACAAGGAGCCGACCCATTGATATGAAAAGCGGACTCATGGAGACAGTGGACGACATCTGGAAAATGCAGAACTAGAAGTGTCGACTCTATAAGCATGGAGTCGACCCATGGGATATAGTGACTAGTTTTTCTAATGTTATAACGGACTGGACGTGCATTAAATGAACCCTAACAACCTCCAATAGATGAAATCGATACACGGGTTTATATACAAGCTTCTAAATGCATTTATAACAAGAAGAGAGATAAGAAACAAGAATCAACTAACTGATCAACTTGAAATTCTTGAATATTCCTCTTGTCTTCACTTGTGAGCTTTGATTGTATAATCTACTCTTGTTAGAGAGTTTGTTAATTACTTGTATATTTTTATACACTTGTAAGTAAGAGTTTGAGAGTTCTCTTGAGAAATAAAAACTCTTGTAAGTTTGAGTGGAGCTTGGACAAAACCACTTGGTGATTGAAGAACTCGGTGAGAAGTTCTTATATATAGTGAGCTGAGCACTTGGTCAATCAGCAACCCATTTGTAATTGGAGATTACATAGTGGAAGAAGACTTCAAGGGGATCTTAGGGTGAGGACGTAGACCACGGTTTGTGGTTGAACATCTGTATCTCTCTGTGTTCTTTGTTTTGCTCTGTTTTCTTTTCTTCCTCTGATTACATATAGATTAATCTCTGATTACATTGCATTACCCTACCTTTGGAAGAACTATTGGGCTCTCTAATGACACATGAGCTCACACAAAAGCAACATGCCTAAGAGGATGAAGAAAAGAAGAAAAGAGTAGTTGCATTCAAATCCACTAGTCAAGAGGATGATAAATCAACAAGTGATGAGAATGAAAATAAAATTACTCTCATCACTTAGAAATTTTGGAGATTCATGAAGAATAAATAGAGAGGTGAAAAAAAGCATGAAGCCATGGGAGAACCTAGCAAGGAATCCAACATTACATGCTATGAATACAAGAAGCCTGGCCATATGAAAGCAAAGTGTCCTCTGCTCAGAAAGAGAGGAAAGAAATATCAAGGGAAGAAGGCTATAGCAGCCACGACATGGAGTGATGATTGTCGCGCCCCGATTTTTCACACTCGAGGAATACTCACACAAGCGGGAAAAATGCTGTACTCTCTCGTTAGAACTCACCCTTCTAGAAGAATGAGTGCGACTAGGTTTGAATTGAAAATCGATTTGAATAAAGGGCTTTTGAAAAAGATTTGGAGTCGCCACCTAACTTGATTATGGTGAGTTAGGTCACCTAAAAACTAAGAATAATCCGAAGACTACACTTAAGGTTTTTGAAAAACAATTTGAAAATATCTCCTCAAGAGAGGGTTTTTTAGGAAAACGGGTTGTTTGGCAACCTTTGGAAAACGTTTAGCCCTTTCTAAAAAATAACTCTTTTTGGTCTTTGAAATCAGTGATTCTCGGTTTGGAGGTTGGTTACATGTAGGAAAGACGCACTAAGCCATCACCCTACCCCGCCTTTTCGGTACCTACATGTCAATCTACCCTAGATTCACCTATGAGAGCCTTCAACTAACTATTGGTCAATCCTATCCACTTTGAAAAACAATGCTTCAAAAGAAACTAACATGATGCATGATATGCACGTGCAAGTTAAGAGAATTGAAAAAATAGATTTGAAAAGAGATTGATTTGAAATTAATTTGATTTGAAAATAGATTTGAAGAGATGGAATTGAAATTGGAAAGTTTAAAAATTGAAAGTAGAAATTTGAAAATAGAAATTTTGAAATTGGAATTTTGAAAATAGATTGGAATTTGAGATTTGAAAAATGTGGAGACCACACCCATGAGGGTGGAATTGAAAGTTTGAAAAGTGTTGTGACCGCACCTATGAAGGTTGCCTACATATCCCTTTGGGGGAATCAGGTCAGTCGTAGTTCGGACCGGAGTTCGATTGAAAATAGAAGAGTTGATTTGAAGAAAGAGATTGAATTGAAAATTGGATTTGATTTGAGATTAGAAGAGGAGATTGGAAATTAAAATTGAGAAGATTGGACTTGCTTTGGAAAGATTGATTTTGGAAAGACTTGGTTTTAGGAAACCTAGACTTAGGAAAGATTTGACTCGACTTGGAAGGTTTAGAGAAAAATTAGATTTAGGAAATGTTTAAATTAAGAAAGGTTCAATTTAGGAAAGTTTCGAATTAGGAAAGTTTCATTTTTGAAAATTTTCTAATTAGGAAAGTTTCGAATTAGGAAAGTTTTGAAAATTGAAAAGTTTCAACTGAGGAAAGTTTTGAATTTGAAAAGTTTTCACTTTAGAAAAGTTTTGAAATAGGAAAGTATTGAATTTAGAAATGTTTTGAATTAGGAAAAGTTTAGTTTAAGAAAGGATTAAAAGTTTTTAGAAATTTTTGAATTTTGGAATGTTTTGAAAAAGGGAAGTTTTGAAAGTGGAAAAGTTTAGAAAATAAGGAAGTTTTGAAAATAAGAATGTTTTGAGTTTAGAAAATTTTAGATTTGGAAAGATTTGAAGCTTAGGAAAGTTTCAGATTTAGAAAGTTTTAGAGTTTGAATTTTAGAAAATCTTGAAATTAGGAAAGGTTTGAATTTAGGAAAGGTTTGAAAACTTAGGTTTGAAAAGTTAAGATTTGAAAAGAGGGTAGAATTAGGAAAGGGTTGAATTAGGAAAGATTTGAAAAGTTGAGTTTTAGAATTTATGAAAGATTTTTATGTGCAAGTTTTGGAAACTTAAGATTTAGGAAAGTGGAAGTTTAGGAAGGATTTGAATTAGGAAAGGACTGGATTTTGTTTCTAAAAGAGAAATGTTAGATTTTGTTTCCAAAAACGAAGGACAAGATCTAGTTTCCTAAATGGGGAGATAGGATTTGGTAAGGATTTTGGAAAGGGAGATTCTAGAAACCCTAGATTTTGAAAATTATAGTTTCGACGTAGAAAATAGATTTTGGAAACGTGTATCGTTTGGATGTGAAAACAACAGGTTTTGGAAACCTAGGCTTGGGGCAAAGTTTGAAAATCATGTTTTTGGGAAGAAACTTAGGGTTTCCTAATTGTGGGTTCTAGGGCTTGATTTGGGCTCTAAGGAAAAAGGATTTTTAGAAAGTGCATTTTTGGAAATGAAGGTTTTCTAGAAGGGAATCCTAGGGAGGAGTTTTTGGAAAGTAAATTTGAAGAGAGTTTTTAGAAAGATTTTTGGAGAGAGTTTTTCTAGGAAGGTTTTTGGTTGAAGATTGTTAAAAAGAATTTTTGGAAAGATTTTTGGGAAACGTTTTTAGAGAGTGGATTTTGGGGAGAGGATTTTGGAAAGAAGTTGAAAAAGGGAGCTTTGAAAAATAGATTTGGGAGAGAGTTTTTGAAAACAATTTCGAAGAGGAGAGTTTTAGGAAAGTATGTTGAAAAAGAGATTTTAGGGAGAAAGACTTTTTGAAAAGAGAGTTTTTAGAAGGTGTAAAAATATCTCACTTTCCTAAAGCAATTCTAACCATAAGAGGACTAGAACCACTTTAGGAAAGCGGATTTGAAAACAACAAGATTTGAAAATATGGACCGTATTGGTCACTTTAAATGTAACACTTTCCTAAAGCAATCCTAGCCATGGAAAAGCTAGAATCACCCTAGGATTGTGATTTTGAAAACATGCTTTGAAAAAGAGATTTTGATGCAATCTTAAAAACAAGTTTGAAAACGATTTTGAAGACAACTTTGAAAACGGTTTTTGGAAGATGCAAGATCATGATATGCACAATGCAATTTTGGGGTCGTAAACATACAAGGCTAAGGCTTCACCGTATAATCAAGGGGGCCGGACTCACGTGGTCTCTGGTTAGACTAGAAGAAAGCCCCCGACACGGTGACTTTCCAATAGCCCAATCCTACACATGGATCGGGAATCCCCTTGTTTCAAGCATGCAAAGAAAGGGGGGGGGGGGGGAAAGAGATGGGCGATTAAAATAGAGAAAACCCAAGTAGGTTAGGAGAGAGAAGAGAGAGGGGGGAAGTGCGGAAATTTAAATAGAAAGCCTACCGTATGTCTTCTTTATTTTGTGCGCCTTGCTTGTCTTCGATCTTCGGTCTTCGTCTTCAATCTTCAAGAGTTGTCTTCAATCTTCAGATGGCAGCTCTTCAAGTTTTTGAAGGAGGGTTGAAGGTTAGTGTATGAGTGTATGGGGGAGTGTATAAGTATATAGAAGGCTAGGGTTTGTGTAGGGTGCCTAGGGTTTGGAAAACCTAGGGATGCTAGGGTTTAGGAGGTGCTCGAGCTCTGTATATCGAAATATAGGATTTTTAGGTTGAGTTTGCGGATATTTTTCACGTTGTATGAGGCTCTGTATTTATAGAGGTTGGACAACACTAGCGCTTGTTGCAGTGGCGCCAGGCCAAAGTTTAAACTGGCGCCACTAGGAGTGGCACCAGGCCATTTTTTAGCTTGGCGCCACTAGTAGCCAGCCATTTAGGAAATGTTTAAGGTCGGCAAGAAACGTATCTTTGACTAGATTTGGGCGCCTGTACTAGTGACTACCATGCATTTTTTAGTCTGGTTTCACTAGGAGTGGCTCCGGAAAGTCCGGGAATAATTTGAAGGAGCCAGAAATGACCCGGAAGGCCGGAAAGGAGCAGGAACACTTAAAATAGTGTCCTGGAGGTATTTGACTTGAAAAGTGAGGATAAGACGTGTCGGAAAGGTTGACCGGGCCTTTAGGGGCAAAACGGTCAATCGGACCGGGAAACTGCCGGGACAGACTCGGACTGTCTCGAAAGAAGACTTGGAATTTGAAAACATTTTTTAGAATGTTCCCAAAGGTTGCCGGCTTGATACCCAGAGCCGGTGTGGTCGGAAAAGGTGACCGGCCCACCAGGGGCACAACGGTCATTTCGCACCGGGTTTGCTGAAACTGACTCGGAATGATCCGGAAAGATAAAGGGAGGTTGAGATCACTAAAAAAAAGTAGTCTCAGGAGGCTACCGGTTTGATACCCAGAGCCGGTATGGTCGAAAAAGAAAACCGACCCACTAAGGGCAAAACGGTCATTTTGTACCAGGTTGGTCGGAACTGACTCGGAATGATCCGAAAAGGTAAAGGATGGTTGAGAATACTATAAAAAGTATTCTCGGGACATTACCGGTTTGATACCCAGAGCCGGTGTGGTTCCCGAGGCATTCGGATGCCTAGGGGCAAAATAGTCATCTTAACCGGAAAGTCTCAGAAAAGGTCCAAAGGGCAATTTGATCATTTTTCACCGAAGTGGGCTAACAGACACTAGTGTTGACCTGGGTTTTGAGTGTTTTCGCCACTCTAACGGCGGTCGTCGTGACACAGGGGTTTGTTGGCAATTCCCTATATCAACCTATTTGTGAGTATTTCCGCTACTCTAACGGTTTTGTGAGTAGTTTCGCTACTCGGACAGTCTTGAGGAATAAGCTGTCTCGAGAGAGGGATTGGAAAGGGGACTTATCGTCTCCAAAGAGATGAGCCTGAGTTGGAACCGTCTCGAGAAATAAACTGTGTCGAGAGAGGGATTGGAAAGGGGTCTTATCGTCTTCGAAAAGACGTGCTTGGATTGGAACCGTCTCGAGGATTAAACTGTCTCGAGAGAGGGATTGGAAAGGGGACTTATCGTCTTCGAAGAGACGTGCCTGGATTGGAACTATCTCGAGGAATAAACTGTCTCGAAAGAGGGATTGGAAAGGGGTCTTACCGTCTCTGAAAAGACGTGCCTGGGTTGGAACTGTCTCGAGGAATAAACTGTCTCGAGAGAGGGATTGGAAAGGGGACTTATCGTCTCCAAAAAGACGTGCCTGGGTTTGGAACCGTCTCGAGGAATAAACTGTCTCGAGAGAGGGATTGGAAAGGGGACTTATCGTCTCCAAAAAGACGTGCCTGGGTTTGGAACCGTCTCGAGGAATAAACTGTCTCGAGAGAGGGATTGGAAAGGGGACTTATCGCCTCCGAGGAGACGTGCCTAGGATTAGAACCGTCTCGAGGAATAAATTGTCTTGAGAGAGGGGTTGGAAAGGGAACTTATTGTCTCCGAGGAGACGTGCTTGGGTTTGAACTGTCTCGAGGAATAAACTGTCTCGAGAGAGGGATTAGAAAGGGGTCTTACCGTCTCCGAAAAGACGTGCCTGGATTGGAACCGTTTAGAGGAATAAACTATCTCGAGAGTGGGATTGGAATTGGAATAAGAACGGATAATGTCCCTAAGGGTATTTTGGTCATTTTGCCTCTATTTGGGCCTGACAGGCCCGCGAAGTGATGGACAGACGGGATTTGGACCTAGAGAATTGGTTTCGATAGGAATATGCCTACAATGACTTGAAAACAAGTTTGGACGGAGTGTTGACTGCCGAGCGGTCAAAAATAGGGTGCTTACAATGATGAAGACTCAAGCTCCGAAGGAGAAACCGAACCACAGGAAGTGGCTAACCTATGTCTCATGGCTCATGAGGATGATAGTGAGGTATTAGAATCTTTCCAATTTACTTTTAATGAATTACAAGATGCATTCGATGATTTACTTTGTGAATTCAGAAAAATGGGAATTAGAAATGGACTTCTTAAAAAGATGGTTTCTGCTCTTACTGATGAAAATGAAAATTTACAAAAGGAAAATGATATTTTGAAAAATGAAGTTTGTGCCTTAAAGGATAAGATTAAGAAAGATTCTTTTCAAAAGAAAATCAAATTTTGCTTGATAAGGTTAAAAACTTGGAAACAAGTCTTTATAGATGTGTAAATGGAAAAGAAAAATTGAATGCATTTTAGGAAAACAAAAATGTTCATTAGACAAAGGTGGTCTTGGCTTTGATCCTTTTAAAAGAAAGAAATTTTCAAAGGGCAGATTTAGTGCCTCAACTGGAAAACCACAAGTCTCATGCTTTTATTGTCATCAAGTAAGACATATTGCTAGTAAATGCTATGCTTTATAAAAATCAAACGTTCCTAGCAATGCATGGGTCTCTAAAAGACTAGTGATGCCTAACCCCCAAGGACCCAAGATAGTTTGGGTACCTAAGGTCAAGTAAATCTTTTTATAAGTTTGCCTTCAAGCAAAATACAAGAAAGACTATTGGTACTTGGATAGTAGATGCTCAAGGCATATGACGGGAGATGAAGCACAATTCACTTCTCTCTCACCAAAAGATGGAGGTCTTATCACATTTGGTGAAAATGGCAAATGGAAGATTATCGGTATAGGTAGTGTTGGTAAGAATTTCTCTACCTTTATAAAAAATGTATTACTTGTTAAAGGACTCAAACACAATCTTTTGAGCATTAGTCTACTTTGTGACAAAGAATGCAAGGTTATATTTGAATCCTCTAAATGTGATGTAATTGACATTAATGATAGCAAGACAATTCTCACTGGACATAGACAAGGCAATATTTATATTTTCAATCTTAATGATTTATCTTCTTGCAAAGTAAAATGCCTTACTGCTATGAATAGTGATGAAAGTTGATTGTGGCATAGAAGACTTGGTCACATTAGTATGTGCATACTTTCAAAAGTTTCCAAAAATGATTTGGTCAAAGGTCTTTCAAAAATAAAATTTGACAAAGATAAAGTTTGTGATACATGCCAATTAGGTAAGCAAACTCGAATTTCTTTCAAATCCTTAAATATGTTCACTACCTCTAAGCCACTATAACTATTGCATATAGACTTATTTGGACCAACTAGGACTTTGAGTCTTGGTGGTAAACAATACCCACTTGTTATTATTGATGACTACTCTCGATACACATGGACTTTCTTCTTAGCTCATAAGGATGAGACAATTTTTTTTTTAAAAAAATTTTGTAAAAAGGTCCAAAATGAAAAAAGGATTTCAATTACTTCTATTAGGACTGATCATTGAGGGGAATTCGATTGTAAACCTTTTGAAACATTTTGTGATGAAAATGGTTTTGATCACAACTTCTCAGCCCCTAGAACACCTTAACAAAATGGGATTGTTGAAAAGAAAAACAGAGTTCTAGAATAAATGGCTAGAACTATGCTTTGTGAAAATGGTTTACCAAAATACTTTTGGGCTGAAGTTGTAAACACAGCTTGTTATGTTTTGAATTGAATTTTATTTAGAAAATTTTTGAACAAAACCTCCTATGAACTTTGAAAAGACAAGAAACCAAATGTCTCATACTTTAAAGCTTTTGGATGTAAATACTTTGTTTTAAATAACAATAAAGATAACCTCGGCATGTTTGATGCTAAATCTGACGAGGGTATATTTCTTGGCTATTCAACGCATAGCAAGGCTTATAGAGTCTTTAATAAGAGGACTCTGGTAGTTGAAGAATCAGTCCACATCACCTTTGATGAACTTAATCCTTCTTCAAAGAATGTTGCAAGTAATGATGCAGATAAGCTAGAGCTTGATATGGAAAAGATGGACATCCAACCAAGCTCAAATGAGGAACCTCAAAAGGAAAGAGAAGTACAAGGAGTTCCTACCAGCCAACAAGAAATCAATGGAGGTTTACCTAAGGAGTGAAAGTTTGTGCATGACCATCCTACAGAACAAATCCTAGGTGATCCTTCACAAGGTGTAAGAATTCGATCCTCTATCAAAAATATATATAATCACCTTACATTTTTATCACAAATAGAGCATAAGTGTTTTAATGATGCTGAACATGATGAATTTTGGATAAATGCAATGCAAGAAGAATTGAACCAATTTGAAAGGAATAAGGTATGGCATTTTGTTCCTAGACCTGGTGATCATCTAGTCATTGGAATTAAATGGGTATTTAGAAATAAAATTGATGAGTCTGGAGTTGTTGTGAGGAACAAGGCAAGACTTGTTACTCAAGGTTATAGCCAAGAGGAAGACATTGATTTTAATAAAACCTATGCTCCAGTGGCTAGACTAGAAGCCATTAGGTTGTTGCTTACATTTGCTTGTTTTAAAGATTTCAAATTATATCAAATGGATGTTAAAAGTGCATTTCTAAATGGTTTTATAACTGAAGAAGTTTTTGTTAAACAACCACCTGGATTTGAAGATCCAAAATTTCCTGATACTGTTTTCAAACTCACAAAAGCTTTGTATGGTTTGAAGCAAGCCCCAAAGGCTTAGTATGAAAGACTAAGTAAGTTTTTTATTTAAAAAGGTTTTTCAATAGGCAAAATAGATATCACTCTTTTTATCAAAATAAAAAACAATGATATGCTTGTAGTATAAATTTATGTGGATGATACCATATTCGGTGCTACTAATGAATCACTTTGCGAAGAATTTGCTTAGTGTATGCAAGGAGAATTCGAGATGAGTATGATGGGCGAGCTCAACTACTTTCTCGGCCTTCAAATCAATCAATCAAAGGAAGGCATCTTTATTAACCAAGCCAAATACATCAAGGACTTAATTAAAAAGTTTAACATGGAAGATGCAAAGCCTATAAGTACTCCAATGAGTACTACAACAAAATTAGATAGCGATGAAAAGGTAAGTTAGTATATACTAAACTTTATAGAAGCATGATAGGCTCTCTATTGTATCGAACTGCCAGTAGACCAGACATAATGTTTAGTGTTTACTTATGTGTTCGTTTTCAATCTAATCCTAAAGAATCTCATGTGATTGCTGCAAAGAGAATATTTTGATATCTTAAGCACACACCAAACCTTGGATTATGGTATCCAAAGAGTACTTGTTTTAATTTGAATGCTTACACTAACGCTGACTATGTGGGGAGTAAAGTTGATAGGAAGAGCACAAGTGACTCTTGCCAACTCCTAGGAAATATGATTGTATTTTGGTATAGCAAGAAACAAAATTCAGTTGCTTTCTCCACAGCTAAGGCTGAATATGTTGCAGCTGGCAATTGTTGTGCTCAAGTGTTGTGGATCAAACAACAATTAGAAGATTATGGAATCTTATTTGATCATATTCCTATTAAGTGTGATAATACCAGTGCTATAAACTTGACTAAAAATCTTATTCAATACTCTTGCACAAAGTACATTGAAATTAGATATCACTTGATATGAGACCATGTACAAAAAGGTGATGTTGAACTTGACTTTGTGTGCACTAACATGCAATTAGTTGATATCTTTAGTAAACCTTTGAGTGAAGATCGTTTATGTATGATTAGAAGAGAATTAGGGATAAGTGATCCTATATCTTAAAATGTGTTCAATTTGAGTGAAAGTTATGTTTTGAATGTTTAAATGTGTTTATCATTCATATGAAATGCATTTCTTAAATTCATGATGCATTACATGACCATATTTAGACAATCTTTATCTCAAAACTTGAAAAATACCATTTCCTGAATTCTTTATAAGTCACATGCCCAGTCTGGTTGCATGAGTCAACACTCCATTTCAATGGGTCGACTAATCACGACAGTGGACTCAAATTATTTCATTAACAGGCATGTGTCGGCTCATTTAGTTCATGAGTCGCCTCATGCTTCGGGCCTATATACTTTGACGAAGCCCACTTTACAAACATTCGAAATTTCGCTCTCACTCTTTTCTTTCCTGCTCCCTTGTTCACACCATAACCCAACCGTCACTCACGAACCATCACATTTTTTCATCTCAATCCTTTTATAAACCCTAATCGACCCATTTCTATCCTCTCTCAACGTTTCTGATCCAACAATGGCTCCTAAAATCGAACGAGGACTAGAAAGCCTTAATAACCCCTCTTCACGCACGTAGAAACGAAAAAAGGTTGTACCAGTCATTAGAGAACCAGAGGAAAGGGCTCCAAAAGAACAACCTGGATGAGATATTAGACATTTCAAAGATACTTTGGCAGAAGAAAGGTACATGAATATTTTCAGTCTTTGTAAAGTTCTGAATGGACGCTGGATAGATCATGCCTATTTTAAAAGTGAGAACTTTGGCTTCCCTCACACCCTTGCGAGTTTAGGATGGGAACCCTACACAACCATTAGAGAGAATGTATACCCAAAATTGGTTACACATTTTTACTCTAATCTCAAGAAAGTTAGAAGTAACAAAATTACTAGCTTTGTGAATGAAGTGAAAATCACTCTAAATGAAGGCACTCTGGCAGCAATTGTGGGAACTGGGTATGGTGGAAAAACTTATTTTGAGAACATTAGTCAAAAGGAACAACTTTAAGTTCTCTATGGTCATGACATGCCTGAGTCCACCTAACCCATAGCCAATAACCTTCCTGTAGAGTTGAGACTAGTTCACCATTTTGTGGCTACCATTTTCATACCCAAAGTTGGTGGTTTTGAGCGTGTAAGTGAGAAGGAACTGTTCTTCTTATGGGCTTTCCTCACAAACACCAGAATTGATGTTTTATACTACATCCTCTCCAACATGGCCAATGTTGCTACCACCACCTCCAAGTAGAGAAGCACAAAAAGAATCTTGAGTTCTGAATTAGAAGAGAGTACAAGGGGGTTTGAACACTTTTATGACTCAAGTCATGAAATCTCTAGATAAATTAAATAAAAAGGCAAATATTGCAACTACAAGGATGATGATTATCGAAAGAAAGATGAGAGAAATCAAAAAGGAAGTATAAATGTTGAGAAATGCAAAATAGAAAATGGTAGAAGAAGAAGAAGAGGCAGAAGAAGTTAATGAAGAAGACAATGAGGAGGAAACACAAGAAAGGGAAGAAGCTAGGGAAGATGACTCTTTAGCCACTGAATCTAAAGCTCACTAGATTCTCCTTTCCTCATCCTATATACCCTTATCTCTATTAGTTCTCTTCATCTCATATTTTCTCTTACCTCATCATTCTGTTTTCCTCATGGCCCTGTTATCATATCTTTTATGTTTCATTTTTTTTTTTGTGGGCATGGTAACTGTATATCTTTTGTAATCAGTGTGAAATGAATGCGATATGCTTTTGTTTTGGTGCCCAATTGATCTCTTTGATAGCTTGATTGTTTGATTACTTTCCTAATTATACGTTTTATTCTCTTTTAATATTTTTTGCTATTGTACCTATCTATAATTCTCATTCTATTTCTCTTTTTGATGAATTGACAAAAAGGGGGAGAAGAATTTTGAAAAATGTATTGCAAAATTTGGACAAATATATTGAGTTTGTAGAAGAATTTGGAAAAAGCAATTTTTGATCAAGATGGAGTCTATGGAAGATTTTTGAAAAATGAATTGCACATAACTTAGAATTGAAAAAAATTAACAAGAAGAATTTGATAAATATGGGGGAGAAGAATTTGTTCAAGATTGAGTATATATAAACTATATTGGGGAACAAGACTTGGACAAGAAATGAAAATTTACCAAAATGGACATGAAATGTTTAACGTATTGGCATTAAATGGAAATGAAATGAAATGAGTAATATTTGATATATATATAGAGCATGTTCTCAGATGGAGTAACATGAATCATTTCTCCCAATTTGTTTTTGAATTTACTGACAAAAAATTTCTGAAAGTTGTCTTGGAAAAGTCTTTTGTCTTTTAAGCATGATTTGCTTAATTACAAAACAAATGGGGAGTTCTTTACTAGTATGATATTTAACTCTGTTTATTTCTTTTAATCATATATGAACTTATTTTGTAAAGGTTTTATCATCATAAAAAACGGAGAGATTGTTGACTCAAGGTTGACCACATGTTGGTTTTGATGATAACTAAACCTTGTGTTATTTTACTAATGCATCTACTTAGTGTGCAGATTAATAAAGTTTATAATTTGGACTTAAAATTAAGTTTTAAGTCTAATACATGTCAAGATGAATGCAAATCAAACTCAAGATCAAGCAATGAATTCTAAGAGCTATGCAATGAACAAAACAGAGCATTGACGCCTATTTCTACTTTAAATAAATGATTTATATTCGAAGAGATTGAAGGTGTTCAAATAAAGCTTTCATCAAGTATGCATAAACTCACTGAAGACTGACTTGCACTCAGAAAGATTGAAGACTTCATGAGAATATGCGAAGATCAGTTAAAGATGAATTGACTATTGAAGAGATTGAAAATGCTCAAGAGAAGACTTCATCAAGTATGCAAAGATCAATTCTGAATGATGTGATTGAAGTTGCTTGAGAAGAAGATTCATATCGATTGCCTAAATCTCTACACGGAATCTGAGCAAAGAATTCTTTTGAGAATCAAGAAATTAATGAAGACAATATGCATGAAGAGAATTCATCAAGCTTACAAAAGTCTCATTGAAGTGATTTCAAAGAAGATAGAAGAATTGCTAGCAAATAGAAGAAATTGGCAATGAAGTATTGTGAAGCTCTATATAATAGAGAAAGCTTGACATTGAAGGACATAGTTCTATAATGAAAGAGAAAGTTTTGCAAATGAAGAAGAAGAGATCAATATTGATCTAATGAAACTCTGATAGTTTGAAAGACAAGAAAAGATGAACATCAAATGATTGATTCAATCCAAATTGAATAGAAGATAACCTCAATCAGTTAAAGAGTTTGATTGATCATCATACCCCAAAGAGAAGACTCTTTGAAGATCTTATACTATTGCTGAGATGAGCTGGATCATTAGATGTCAGAAAGCAGATTTCTGGGTAATGAGCCGACTCATGAAAATGAAGAGTCACCTCATGGAGATAGACGCAAAAGGCTTGAAGAAAAAATGATCAATGAACTGACTCCTGGAAATAAAGAGTCGCCTCATAAATACAGAAAGCAAAAGCTTGAAGACCAAATGGACAAAGAGCCGACTCATGGAAATGAAGAGTCGTCTCATGAATACAGAAGTCGAAAACTTAAAGACCATATGGATAAAGAGCCGACTCATGCAAATGAAGAGTCGCCTCATGAATACAGAAGCAAAAAACTTGAAGATCAAATGAGCAAAGAGCTGACTCTTTGATATAAAGAATCGACTCATAAAGGCTGAAGCAAGATTTCTGTATAAAAGTCAACTTATGGAATTGAAGGGTCGCCTCATGACGACAGAAGCAAAAATGTGAAGATAGAATGAACAAGGAGTTGACTTATTGATATGAAGAGCAGACTCATAGAGACAGTGGACAATATCTGGTAAATACAGAATCAGAAGTGTCGACTCTACAAGCATGGAGTCGACCCTTGGGATATAGCGGCTAGTTTTTCTAACGTTATAACAGACTGGACGTTCATTAAATGAACCACAACAATCTCTAACGGATGAAATCAATATATGGGTTTATATACAAGCTTTCAAATGTATTTATAACGAGAAGAGAGACAAGAAACAAGAATCAACTGACTGATCAACCTGAAATTTCTGAATATTCTTCTTGTTTTCACTTGTGAGCTTTGATTGTATAATCTACGCCTGTTAGAGAATTTGTTAGTTACTTGTATATTTTTATATATTTGTAAGTGAGAGTTTGAGAGTTTTCTTGAGAAAGAAAAACTTTTGTAAGTTTGAGTGGAGCTTGGACAAAACCACTTGGTGGCTAAAGAACTCGGTGAAAAGTTCTTGTGTATAATGAGCTGAGCACTTGGTCAATCAGCAACCCATTTGTAATTAGAGATTACATCGTGGAAGAAGACTTCAAGGGGATCTTGGGGTGAGGACGTAGACCACGGTTTGTGGTTGAACCTCGATAACTCTCTGTGTTCTTTGTTTTGCTCTGTTTTCATTTCTTCCCTCTATTACATTGCATTACACATAAATTGATCTCTGTTAGATTGATTAGATAAATTTTGGTTGATCGTAATTGATTTAAATCTTCGAAAAATCCAATTCACCCCTCTCTTAGGTTACCTTTTGGGCCAACAAGAACAAGATTACAACAACTCTTGCTTACAAATAAATTCTCTCAAAGAATAGGGCTAATTACACTAACACCCCCTGAACTACTAATGAGTATTGCTTTACCCCCTTTATGTACAAGACAGTATACTTAGACCCCTTTAACTATGAAAAATGTAAGGTAAATTAACTCTAATAAGGGAGAGTAAGAAAAGATGTATTCACCCATATTAAAGGGATACGAAATATAGATTTTTTAGGTCTTCAGTTAACTAATTAATGGAAAATGACCACCAAAGTTTCCTAATTTGGGCAGGAGGAGGTTGGTGAACTGGAGAGTATACTATGCAATGCCTTAGGGAAAAACACCTCTCCATCTCCTCATTGAAGTCTCTCGACCTCTCCCATCTTAAACTCTGTCATCCAAGGAGTAAAAAGCTGAAAAGAGGTATGCCTTGCTAACCCTTATCCGAAATAATGCATGATGATTGAGTGTTTGTTATTTGGTTTATGAGATGTTGATTTTGTTGATGTATTTTACGGTTTATTGTAGGGTTTGTACTGATTTTTCATTTGATTATTGTTCTATTCTTTGGCTTAAGTTAAGGTTTTTGTTTTATATCCATTTAATTCTTATGTATTATTTGATGGGTTTATGTAATAACGGATGTGTTCTATTCTATTAATATGTTACTGAAATCAGAATATATGCATTAATTATTTACTATTTACATTACTATTTACGATTCTATTTTTGAGTTCCACATTATTTTTATTTTGTTCCCCATTTTGTTTCTATGTTTCATTAGTGTTATATCATCTTTATGCAGACGTTGGCTATCTTTCTTATTCAAATAAAACTCGGTCTCAAATTGGGTATGTGTTTACTTATGGAAACATTGCTTTATCTTGGCGAGACATTAATTGCAACATCTTTAAATTCTTCTGAGAGAATTACAATTGATGAAGTAGGACGAGAGTGCATTTGACTAAGATCCATGATTCAATATATTCAAGAAAGCCGCCCTCGTGATTGAGGCAGTTGCTGCTGTGAACAATTTGGGTGACTAAGGATGCCATAAGGTCATCCACTACCCCATAACCAATTTTTATATGTGGAGATTTTTTGTTATTAGTTGAGATTTGGTTGATTATTGCATGGCAACAGTTTGCAGGGGAGGCATGGTATAAATGTAATTTACTATGTGTAATGGGTTGAATAGAGAAGTGATACGAATTTGCTGGTCCCATGGGTTGAATAAATAAATTCATTATGCACAGAAGTTGAAACCACATTTTGCTTGTCCCATGTGTTTGGAAGTGGTTTTGCGAGAAACATGAAACACATAAAGTCATTTGTGGTCCCACATTTGTGTTTGTCCCTTTATTATTTTATGATATCAGTTTATTATTGCTTTTTTAGTTTACTTATTTATTATTTGTTTGCATCTTAATTTGTAATATTTTATACTTGTGATGTAATATTCATATTTTTATTCATGTCAGATAAGATGGGCGAGGTGTGGTTTACTTTGGTGATTCATCATGGGGGAAGGTTTGTGAATGTGCCCCAGGCAAAGTATGTGAATGGAGAGTTTAGTAGATGCCAAGTGGACCCAGATAGGTTGTCCCACATAGAAATAGTTAATATTGTTGAAAACTAGGTATTCCAATTACCTGCTCTATATACCATAGAGCTCCAGATTCTGAGTTACATATTGGAATTCTTGCTTTGACCAATGCTATTGATGTTCTGTACATGTTTGCCATGCATGGTAGGAGGCAAATAATAGAACTTTTTGTTTAAGGTCCAGATGAGGGACATGGTGGGTAGAAAATGAGGGTAATTTGGTTGATAATGAGGGTATTGTGGTTGATAACATTATCACAATGGTTGATAATGAAACTAAACAAACATTACCCCCTGATGAAGGAGGGATACCTACTAGTGAGGACTTCAATTCAAGTGATTCTGAAAGTGATTGGGACAGCGCTCAAGAGAAAAATATAAGTGATAATTCTAGTGGGCTTTATCTTTCAAGTGATAAAGATGATGACTTTGAAGTTATTAGGAGTGATGTGCCTGTTGAGAAAGTTGGGAGTCTAGAAAAGGGTGAAGCAAGTGGTGTAAAAGAGATTGATCTTCATGATTTGGGTCTAAATGATGATGACAGTGATCACTTATTAAGCCCAAGAGGTTTAGATGATGAGGTTAGGGTCGAATATCCACAATTTATTGAAGAAATGGATGTGAAAAATCCAAAATTAATACTTGGAATGCTTTTCCCATTTGTGAAAGCTTTTAGAAGTTTACTTAAGAGAGTTTCATTTAAAGGGAGGTTATGATTTTAAGTTTGTAAAAAATAAGTTAAGTAGAGTTACTACTGTGTGTAAAAATGATTGTGGGTTTAGAGTTCACGCATCTCCTTTTCAAGGTACTGGTGCATTCCAAATTAAAAGCCTAAGAGGCCCCATAATTGTGGAAGGAGTTACATACCAATGCTACCTCTGACCGACTGTCAAAGAAGTACGTGGTGAAACTATTTGAAGATATAGCGTGGAAGGTTAAGGCAATGAAGAGAACAGTGAGAAGAGAATGGTTGGTGAATGTTTCACAGATGCAAATCTACAAGGCAAAGAGAAAGGCTGTCGAAATAATTGAAGGAAATCACAGAGAGCATTATCTTAGGCTTTGGGATTATTGTGAGATGGTTAAGAGGCAAAATCCTGGCAGCATAACATTGCTTAAGGTAGAGAGACCTTGGTTGGAATCATCTCCTATCTTCCAAAGATTATTCATAATTTATGATGCACAAGTGAAGGGGTTTCTTGATGATTGCAGACCCTTCATTGGTCTAGATTCATGCCATCTTACAGAACCATATGGGGGGCAGTTCATTCATGCAATTGGTAGAGATGCAAATGACCCAATGTGTAATACTTGCAATTTCCCTTTGACTGCATTACATCCCTAATAGGACTGGATAGACCCCAACCATAGGTCGAAAGTGAAGTCCTTCCGAGCCCAACCTTGTCCGTATGTTGAAACTCGACTTCTTAGAAACTCGATCTCCCAAAAAGGGGGGGCTCTGAAGCTCTAATTTTATACCCAACGTTTAATTCGCCATTACTAGACCAACATCACCCTAGTTTTCTTTTTTCGAATTTTGTAAAAAACTAAAAAAAAAATTTTTTTAAACAAACGCCGTTTTTTGTTTTTTCTAAAAAAAAAAAAACAAAAACATTAAACGTTAGCAAACGACCCCTAAGTTTCTCTCTCGTTTCTTGATGGCTTTTGACGAATCCAGTGCCTAAATTATCTACACTTCAAGCCCGATCCCCTCGTATTCTCGGAATTCAATTCCATAGAGATTTGATTTTCCAAAAAGTCTCTGAAAGCCACTGCACCTGGAAAATTTCCACCTGTTTTCATCGAAACTTTAGATTAAGTTTTCTCTCTCACCTAGTAACGGAATCATGCGAAATTTAAGCCTAAACCAATTAATTTTTTGAGAGCCTTCTGCTTACAGTTTTGGAATGAGCATTTGATAAGGATCAAAGTCCCAAACTTAGCCACTTCGAACTGGGGCACTCTTTCAATTTTTTGGATTCATTCCATCCCACCAACTTTGTATGGCCGACTTCCCACATTTACACATTGCATGTAAAACTCTCCCTAGGATGCGCAAGTGACCAAGATTTATAGCTTATTATAATGTTAGTACATGATTAATGTTTATTATATGCACAATTGGTCACACTATAAAACTAACGCATACACACAAATCACAATACATAAATTAAATTTGTACACCCTTCACACACTTGCCTACCACTTAAGGGACAAGGTTTTTTCCCATGCAAAGCCATTGGAGGCTGATATATATATATATATATATAGAGAGAGAGAGAGAGGAGAAGGAAACCGAGGGGAATGTCTCCTTAAGCAACCAACCTCCCTCACGCATGGAATATTCTTACATCCCACATGTTGGGCATGCAAGGCCGTTAGTGCCTGCCTATATGGAGAGAGAGAGAGAGAGAGAGAGAGAAAGAGAAACGGAGCGAGAGTAGAGAAATCGAGAGGGAGTGTATATGTTTTTTTGGGCTAACTCCACCCCCTAGCCTACACACAGCCTCTATAAATATACCTAACCTACACACACACACACCCCTCCCCCCAAGTTACTCGAGAGTTCGAAAGAGAGAAAGATTGTAGAGAGAGAGAGAGAGAGAGAGAGAGAAAGCGAGAACAGAAGGAGACCATCTCAAGGCCATTCGGAGGGGCAGGTATAGGCCCTTCTTCCCTATCCCCTCACCTACTTAAACCCAACTAAAACAAACCCATGGCCAGCTGTGAAACCTAAGAAAAGCTTAGAGAAAACTAACAGAGTTACACCGATTATGTGATGGTAGCAAGCCAACACAGGGCCTGAGGCTTGCCACAGGAGTGCAAGGCTTCTCCAGGACCTTTGTGGAGTCCAAGGGAGGCCTCCTATCTTTATGCATGAGCCGGAATGGCCCTGGAAGGCCGAACTCGCCGAAAAAATGTGAGTCCACTTGGGACTTCTTCGTCTAGACGTGAGGAATAATGTTCGTGAAGGCTGATTTTCCAAAAAACCATGGGAAGGCCCTGAAAAACTCAGTTACAGGTTTGGATCCCTAGGGTTCCGACCCTGCAACGAGCTTTTCGACTTATATTGGCTGCCTCCGGCCAATCTCTGACCATAAGTGCGTAGCCCAGATCCTTATCTATCTCTGGGTTACACATGGATGGCCAAGAGGCACGGTGGGTGGCCAAAAATGGACTGCAAGCACTACCAGTCGTGGTGGAGGAAGAAGAAGGTTATTTCTTCCTCCCCCATGCGCGGCTGGTGGTGCGTGCTAGCGTGTGGCAGCTTCAATGGCCACCAAATTTTGGTGGCATGGTCCCAAAGACTATTTTAGCCTATCCTAAATTTTTTGATATATCTATGAATTTTTTTAAATTAATAACAGTGTTTAGACACAAAAAATCATAGAAAATAAATTATAAACAGAAAAAATCTAAACTTTTGCCAATGAACCTCTAAAAATATGAGGAACCCAAATATGGGAGAGTGCGGGGTCACTGAACCTCCTGGTAAAATATGAGATTTCACCCTTGGGCCCCGATTTCGAAAAATTTCATTCCTGATGGGAGACAGGGAGGATTCCAAAGGACCTGTCTCATTGACCCTACCTTGACTAACAACACTAATCCTACTTTTCTCTAATTATTGGCACTTCAAACTAACGATCACCGATTTATTATATTTATTGAAAAATTTTGGATAATTGTGGCAAATAAGATAGTATATTATTCCTTCACAGAAAGTACATGAATCGAGGACTTATTTTGTCTCAGACATATCAGCAGGGTAGGAACCTATGCATTCTTTAAGATACATGCTCACTTTCTTTCCTATTAAATGATTTGCATATTACTGTGTTTGACTTTATGCTTTCCTACTAATTATCTTATTGAATATAATGTTTTCCTATCAATGATTTCAAAATATACATTACTTGTATGATTGCATCACTGGAAAGGAATAAGGGTGGAACAACTGGAAAGGAACAGACCTCGGGTTTATATCATGGATGTGCCTGACTAACTTGATATTCGGGATATCATGGGTCGGTATCACTAGGCTTGATATTGGGCTAGATGATCATGGATGAGCTCCACTAGACTTGACGACGGAGGATGAATCATGGGTGGGCCCCATTGGCTTTAATTGGCCCGGGCAGGACATACTTGCATGAGTCCTAGAATTGATAAAAAGAAACTATAAGGGACATATGTATGCCATGCCATTCTTTTACTGCATTGCATTTAAAGCTGTATTTCATAGAAATCATAGATTGTCTTACTGGGCTTTACAGCTCATTCCTATCTTGTGGGACATTTTCAGGAGTTGAGGCATCAAATGGTTTTCCACGAAAATGAACATGTGGGAACGAGTCCCTTTGCTATCTTGTTACTTCAAAGCTTTTGAGCTAACTAGTTTTATTTTGGACTGTATTGTAATGAGACACTTTGTTGAGACTCTACTAAGTTGTTGCTTGTAATGTAATGATAATTAAACTATTTTGGATTATAGTGGGATTCATGTTTATCATGTCTCGTTAAAATTATAAACCCTACACCTCCATACCCCTTTCACTGTAGCAACTTAGTGAAAATGAAGTCGGGTCGTGATAGAAGTTGGTATCAAAGCATGATTTAGGTAATTAGGGAAATGAACCCCTTACATGTAGAATGCATATTTTACATTACCCCTTTTAGTATCAACTGAGTAGTAATGCTAACTCTCATGTGTAGATGAACCTTTCTATTTAGGATGACCTGTTGATGCATCAGCTTAAGGTAGAGAGAGACATAAGGGACAATCGTAGAACGATCACTAGCCCAGACCTTCCCTAGAGCTGAGATTGTAGGAGTAGCTCAGCGATGGGGACATCTCTATAGGAGCCATCAAGATGCTATTATCTAAAATAGGGTGACTTCTTTAATATGGATAGTCCAGGAGATGTTTGAGGTGGTAAGACGCCTTGCTGAGTATCAACAGTTGATGCTAAGTATGCAATTAGCTGGAGAGTTACCACTACCTAGAGCCCATGGCCATACCGAGCCACCTCCAACACCCCCAACTGCCCAAGGGCAGCAGTTTGTCCCACCTACGGCACCACCTCCTGCTTACCAACCACCATCCCTTGAGTACCATCCACTGATTCCAGAAATGTCTGTGGACAACCCAACGTTGGTAACTAGCCCTATCATACCCATAACCTCAACCATCCTGATGATAGATGTTTCGGACAGCGAGGAAGAGCTCGAGGAGGATATGTATATGTGATTGTATCTGTTTTCTTTTAGTATCTCTGGTAGTATTTACAGTCCTCCATATTTTGGATAGTTGTAAATGAAAGGAGTGAATTGAAGAGTGTTAGGTTATTTTGTTGTATTTATCTAACACCGTATGTACTTATCTTATCCACATGACTATTATCGGCTTAGTAAATCTCATAGTGACTTCTTGATTTATGGCTTAGCAAAATAGAAATCTAACTTAACTTAATAACCATTCTAGATGGCGAAGACTAGGACCAGAGCTAAAACTAGTGGGAGCAACAAAAACCTATCCAACACCCAATTGAATCAGATTTTACAAATCCTACAAGCTATGACAAATCTGCTGTAACAACAGCAGCAAAATCATCAAGTGCCACTTGTCCCTCAACAGCCCCCACTAGCCCCCGAACCTAAAAGAGCAGCACCAAAGCTGATGCCCAATCCAAACCTGAGGAGAGAAAAACAAAGCTACTTCGGGAATTCCAAAAACAAAATCATTCAAAATTTATAGGAGAACCTGATTCTTTAGTAGCAAAGCGATGACTCAAACAAACTTGAAAGGTGCTAGATATTGTAGGGACACTGGTAGAGTATTAGGTGGAGTTCGCGACTTACCATAATGTGGGAGAGGTAGATTTTTGGTGGGATTCCATAAAACCCATGACGGAGGTGAAAAATCTAACTTGGAAAAAATTTGTGGTCCTCTTCCATAATCATTACTTTCGAGAAATAGTTAAGATGCAAAGATGGAGGAATTTGTTCAGCTTCAACAAAATAGTATGATAGTAAGTTAGTACGCGGCCACATTGTTGGAACTATCAATATTTGCCCTAGACTCTGTGTCCACAGAAAAAAGGAAGACTCGAAGGTTTCTTAAGGGACTGAGACCCGTAATTCGATCCCAAGTAGTCGCTTTTATGTGACAAAAGTTTACAGAAGTGATTGATCGGGCAATGTTAATAGAACAAGAATTTGAAGGAAAATAACAAGCACTGAACCCAAGAGTATCTGGCAGGAATGTGAGGAATTCCTCAAGCTATAACAACCCGAGACGCCCAAACTCAAGATACCAACCTTATCCTTCAAATTCTAGGCGAACATCGGATAACAGACCCATTTGCTTTAATTGCCAATGGAAGGGGCATTTAAAACGGGACTACCCTTAGGTTATGTGAAATGGGAATGGTAGTGGCAACCGGGTTCCTTCGTATATACTGCCAGCACGAAATTTCCCAGCAGCCTCCACATCGATGTCCCGACAGACCACGACAGGAAGGCCTGCAGCTACCTCATTCAACTCCAATCAAGTGAACCCAGGAGCAACAGATAAAGGGAAACAAGTAAATCATACTATCCACCTCAGATGTACGCTCTCCCTATTGCTGTAGGAAGTAGTGAGAACCCCAATGTCGTGATCGAAAGTACGATCCTACTCTACAACTCGTGGGTCACTGTATTATTTGATTCAGGAGCTACACATTCATTAATCTATGAGAAATGTGTAGGTGATCTAGGATTGACTACTGAATTATTGTCTACACCCTTTACCATCCAGACACCTACTAGTGGAACAGTTATAGTACGAGTAGGATGTCCATCCAGCATTATACGGATAGGTACCTTGGAATTTAAGGTTGATTTGGTCTAGATAGACATGAAAGGATTTAATGTAATCTTAGGAATGGATTGGTGAGCAAAGAATAAGGTAGTCATGGACCATAGTCTGAAGACCCTGACCTTATGGCACCCTAGTGGATGTATGGTACATTTCCCTAATGAAATGGCACTAACTTGGTAAAACCCCTTGCGACTCTTAGGGAGTGACAGAAGATATTAGAAGGGTGTTTTTGTTTTTTTATGACCCTGTCAGAAGAAAGTGAAAGCCCGATCTATACCAATCCATTACCTGTGATGGACGAGTTCCCTGATGTATTCCCTAAAGATCTACCCGAAATACCCCCAGATTGGGAAATAGAATTCACAATTGAGTTACATTTGAGAATAGCACCTATATCCATTACACCCTATAGAATGGCCCCGATAGAACTTAAAGCACTAAAGTCACAGCTAGATGAGTTATTGGAGAAAGGGTATATCTGCCCTAGGCAATCGCCCTGGGGAGTGCCAGTGTTATTTGAGAAAAGAAAGATGGAACTCTCAGGTTATGTATAGACTATCGCCAGCTGAACAAGGTGACCATTAAGAATAGATATCCACTCCCGAGGATTGATGACCTATCTGACCAACTCAGAAGGGTGATATACTTTTCTAAGATAGACTTGAGATCAGGATACCATCAATTGAAAGTGAGGGAGTCTAATATACCCAAGGTAGCCTTTGGAACTCACTACGGTCACTTTGAATTTGCGGTGATGCCTTTCGGATTAACTAATGCACCTGCTGCCTCCATGGATATAATGAATAGAGTGTTTCGAGCTCAACTAGATCATTTTGTGATCGTTTTCATAGATGATATCCTTATATACTCGTCTGATGAGGAAACCCATAAGGAACACCTAAGAATCACTCTTCAGATCTTGAGAAAACATCGGCTTTATGCCAAGAAAATTAAATGTAATTTTTGGATAAAGGAAGTGAAGTTTTTAAGGCAAATGGTGTCAAAAGTAAGGATAGCAATAGATCCTGCTAAGATAGAAGCAGTAATGGATTGGAGGAGACCCTCTACTGTATCAAAAATTCAAAGTTTTCTAGGTTTAGCTAGATATTATCGAAGATTTGTGGAAGGGTTTTCCAAAATAGCAGGTCTTCTTACCCAGTTAACCAGGAAAGGAATAAAGTATGTCTGGACAGACAAATATGAGGAAGCATTTCAACTGTTGAAAGAAAAACTAACCATCACACCCATTCTCACTCTTCCTGTAAGTGGAAGGCCTTATGCGGTTTACACTAACACCTCTCATAGAGGGTTAGGATGTGTTTTGATGCAAGAAGGGAAAGTGGTAGCTTATGGATCAAGGCAACTCAAGAAGCATGAACAAAATTACTATACTCACGACCTAGAGATGGCTGCGTAATCTTTGCCCTTAAGATTTGGAGATGTTATTTGTATGGAGAAATGTTTAAATTATTTACAGACCATAGAAGTCTTAAATATATCACCACCCAGAAGGACTTGAACTTAAGGCAAAGAAAGTGGGTAGAATACATGGAAGACTACGATTTCACCTTACAATATCACCCGGGCAAGGCAAATGTTGTGGCAGATGCCTTAAGTAGGAAAAACCAAGGGCTTATGGGTAGCATTGTGTTAGAGAAATGGAAAACTGTTCAGTTGCTAGAATCCTATAAAGGACTAGAAGAGAAGGAGGGAGTACTATCTAGCCTCCGGATACAATCCCAGACTTTAGAGGAGGTCCAACAGGCCAATAGGGAAATCCAGAAGTACAAGAGATAAGGGAAAGAATGGAGAAAGGGACAATTGAACTGGCTTGGGCCATAAATGCTGAAGGTGAACTCCAATACAAAGGTAAGTACTTTATGGTAAGTAAGGAGGAGTTGAAATGAAATGTTTTATCTAAAACACATCGTTCTAAGTTTACAATCCATCCTAGAAACACTAAAATGTATAAAGATCTTAAAAGATAGCATTATTGGAAAGGAATGAAAAAGGTTGTCATAAAGTTTGTAGCACATTGTCTCACTTGTCAATAAGTAAAAGTAGAACACCAACAACCAAGTGGACTATTACAACCCTTACCAATAGCAAAATGAAAGTAGGAACATATCACCATGGATTTCACTACCAGACTACCTAGGAATCGTCAAGGGTGTGATACAATTTGGGTAATCGTGGATCGTTTGACAAAAACTGCACACTTCTTACCCATTAAGTCTATCGATAGTCTTAGCACCTTAAGTCGATTGTATTTGAAGGAAGTACTACTGTTACATGGAGTGCCTAGAACCATTGTATCAGATAGTGACCCAAGGTTTGCTTCGCGATTTTGGCAAAGTTTACAAAAGGCATTAGGAACCCAAGTGTGCATGAGTACCGCTTATCACCCACAAATGGATGGCCAATCTGAAAGAGTTATCCAAATCCTAAAGGATATGCTTCGCGCTTGTGTACCGGATTTTCAAGGAACTTAGAGTGATCATATACCCTTGGCCGAGTTTGCCTATAAAAATAATTACCAAGCGAGTATAGAAATGGCCCCTTACAAAGCATTGTGTGGACGACCTTGCCAAGCACCTAACTGTTGGTTAGTGGTTGGCGACGGATTCTTATATGGGCCAGAGATCATTTGAGAGACCATAGAAAAGATTAAGCTTATACAAGAGTGGTTTAAGACTGCCTAAAGTCGACAAAAGAGCTATGCAGACCAGTGTAGACAACCCTTGAAATTTCATGTAGGCGACCAAGTGTTTTTGAAGGTAAAGTCCCATAAAGGTGTGATCTGATTTGGCAAGAGAGTAATGCTTGCAACCTAGTACATTGGGCCTTTCCGCATTTTGGAAAGAATTGAACAAGTGGCTTACCGACTAGAATTACCTTTGGAATTAGATCGGATATACAACGTATTCTATATATCTATGTTAAGACAATACCACCCTGGCCCTACTCATATAATTCAATGGGAAACCATGGCAGTACAACCTGATCATTCCTATAACGAGGGACCAAGTAAGATAATGGATCGCCAAGTTAAGGTTTTGAGAAACAAGGAGATTTCCTTGGTTAAGGTAATATGGCAACATCACGGGGAAGAAGAAGCAACGTGGGAAGTAGAAGCAAATATGAGGTCAAGGTACCCACACCTATTCGAGACTGATTTCGAGGACGAAATTTTCTAAAGGAGGTAAGGCTGTAATACCTGTAATTTCTCTTTGACTACATTACATCCCTAATGGGATTGCATAGACTCCAACCATAAGTTGAAAGTGAAGTCCTTCTGAGCCCAATCTTGTCCATATGTTGAAACTCGACTTTTTAGAAACTCGATCTCCTAAAAAGGGGCTCCGAAGCACATTATACCAGATGAATTCACACTAACGTCACCCTAACTTTAAATGTAAGTTTCTCTCTCGTTTCTCAACGGTTTTTGACGAATCCAGTGTCTAAAATTATCTACACTTCGAGCCCGATCCCCTCGTATTCTTGGAATTTAAATTCGTGGAGATTTGATTTCCTGAAAAGTCCCCGAAAGCAGCTGCACCTGAAAAATTCGCACCTGCTTCCACCGAAACTTCGGATTGAGTTTCTCTCTCACCTACTAATGGAATCGTGCAAAATTTAAGTCTAAACCAATTAATTTTTTGAGAGCCTTATGCCTACGATTTCGGAAAGAGCATTCAATAAGGATCGAAGTCCCAAACTCAGCCGCTTCAAATTGGGGCTCTCTTGCAATTTTTCGGATTCATTCCATCCCACCAACTTTGCATAGCCAGCTTCCCACATTTACATATTGTGCGTAAAACTCTCCCTAGGCTACACATGTGACCAAGATTTATACCTTATTGTAATGTTATTGCATGATTAATGTTTATTATATGCACAATTGGTCACACTATAAAACTAACACATACACACACAAATCACAATACATAAATTAAATTTGCACACCCTTCACACACTTGCCTACCATTTACTAGAGAGAGAGAGAAAGAGAGAGACGGAGAGAGAGTAGAGAAACCAAAAAGGAGTGTATATGTTTTTTTGGGCAAACTCCACCCCCCAGCCTACACACAGCCTCTATAAATACACCTAACCCACACACCCCCCCCCCCCCCCCACCCCCCCCCCCCCCCCCCCCCCCCCCCCCAACCCAATTACACAAAAGTTCGAAACCCCCCCCCCCCCCCCCCCCCCCCCCCCCCCCCCCCCCCCCCCCCCGAAAGAGGGAGAAGAGAGGGAGACTAGCTCAAGGCCATTCGAAGGGGTAGACATAGGCCCTTCTTCCCCATCCCCTCACCTACCTAAACCTAGCTAAAACAAACCCATAGCCAGCCGTGAAACCTGAGAAAAGCTGAGAGAAAACTAAGGGAGTTACACCGGTTATGTGGTGGTAACAAGACAATGCAGGGCCTGAGGCCTACCATAGGAGTATAAGGCTTCTACAGGACCTCCGTGGAGTCCAAGGGAGGCCTCCTAGCTTTGTGCATGAGCCGAAATGGCCCTGGAAGGCCAAACTAGTCAGAAAAATGTCACCCGGCCGTAACTCCAGCCACCAGCCACCATTGGTGACGAGTCTACTTGGGACTTCTTCATTTCGATGTTAGGAACAATGTTTGTGAAGGATGATTTTCCAGAAAACCACAGTAAGGGCCTGAAAAACTCAGTTGCAAGTTTGGAACCATGGGTTCCAACCATGCAACGAGCTTTTCGACTTATATCGGCCACCACCAGCCAATCTCTGACCATGAGTGTGTAGCCCAGATCCTTATCTATCTCTGGGCTACACATGCATGGCCAGGAGGCATGGTGGGTGGCTGAATATGGACCACAAGCATCGCTAGTCACCCTTCTTCCCCCACGCACGGCTGGTGGCGTGTGCAGGCACATGGCAGCTCCAATGGCCATCAAATTTTGGTGGCATGGTCCCAGAGACTATTTTAGCCTACCCTAAATTGTTTGAAATTTTTTGATATATTTATGATTTTCTGTAAATTAATAACAGTGTTCAGACACAGAAAATCATAGAAAATAAATTATAAATGGAAAAACTCTGAAATTTTGCCAATGAACCTCTAAAAATATGACGAACCCCCCCCCCCCCCCCCCCAGGGTCCCCCCCCCCCCCCCCTCCCCCCCCCCCCCCCCCCCCCCACCCTTGGGCCCCAATTTCGGGCAATTTCGTTCCTGACAGGAGACGGGGAGAATTCCAAAGAACCTGTCCCACCAAGCCTACCCTTGCTAACAACACTAATCCTGCTTTTCTCTAATTATTTGGCACTTCAAAATAACGATCACCAATATATTGGATATATTGGAAAATTTCAGATAATTGTGGTAAATAAGCTAGTATATTATTCCTTCACAGAAAGTACATGAATGAAAGACCTATTTTGACTCGGACATATCATCAGGATAGGAATTTATGCATTCTTTAATATACATGCTCACTTTCTTTCCTATTGAATGATCTACATATTACTGTGTTTGACTTTATGTTTTCCCCCCCAACTATCCCCCCCCCCCCCCCCCCTATCAATGATTTCAAAATATGCATTACCCCCCCCCCCCCCCCCCCCCCCCCCCCCCCCCCCATCACTGGAGAGAAATGAGGGTAGTACAACCAAAAAGGAAAAGACCCTGGGTTTATATCATAGGTGTACCTGACTGACTTAATATTCGGGGGTATCATGGATCGGTATCACTAGGCTTGATATTGGGCTAGATGATCATGGGTGGGCCCCACTGGACTTAATGATGGAGTATGAATCATAGGTTGGCCCCATTGGCTTGAATTGGCCCGAGCAGAACATATCTGCGTGGATCCTGGAATGGATAAAAAGAAACTATAAACGACATATGTATACCACACCATTCTTTTACTGCATTACATTTAAACCTGTATTTCATAGAAATTATAGATTATCCTACTGGGCTTCGCAGCTTATTCCTATTTTATGGGACATTTTCAAGAGTTGAGGCATCAACTGGTTTTCCAAAGAAATGAACATGTGGGAACGAGTTCCTTTGCTATCCTGTTGCTTTAAAGCTTTTGAGTTAACTAGTTTTATTTTGTACTGTATTATAATGAGACACTTTGCTGTGACTGTACTAAGTTTTCGCTTGCAATGTAATGATAATTGAACTATTCTAGATTATGGTGGGATTCATGTTTATCATGCCTCATTAAACTTAAAAACCCTACACCTCCATACCCCTTTCACTGTTGCGACCTAGTGAAAGCGAAGTTGGGTCATGACATAATGTGTCCGTTGGTCGTGGCTGTTGTGGAGTCAAAGTGCAAGATCAACTGGTCATGGTTCCCCCCCCCCCCCCCCCCCCCCTATTATTGGAAGACCCCCCCCCCCCAAAAGGTATTGTGTAATATTATAACTTTTAAAATTTATTGTGGGAATTGTATTAACTGAAGACTTTTATTGTAGACATGGGGGCACATACTTGCACATACAGAGAGTGGGACCTTTGAGGAATCCCATGTAGTCATGTAGTAGCTACTATATACATTGATCACAGGAAGCTTGAGGAGTTTGTGAATGGGTTCTACCATAAGGATACTTTTATCAAGACATACAATCATATCATCCACTCTATACCTGATCAGAGTATGTGGGTGAATACAGAATATGATCCCACACTAAGACAGTCTCCCGGTAGGCCTAAAAAAGCGAGAAGAAAGGCAGCTGATGAGCCAAAAAACCCTTATCGAGTGAAGAAACATCATGAGTCACTCAGATGTGGGAATTGTAGGCAATATGGTCATAATGCTAGGACATGCAAACAACCAATTCAGAAAAAGAAGAAGATAAATTCTCCAGTTGCCAAAGGGAAAGAGCCAGTTTTGTTAGTAAAGGTTAGCACTGTTTATATCTACAGTTTCATAATTTCTGTAACATGTTCCTTACTAGGTATTTCAAATGATGTAGGCTGGACATGTACCAAAAAATCAAAGAGGAGTGGTGATTGGCAGTGGAAATGCTAGTGGTAGAGGATAGGCGGGGCATGATACTGGTAAGGAAAGGCTAGGCAAGTAAGCAATGTTCCTGGGAAAGGAAAATCTATTGATGTTAGCAATGTTGGTGGCAAAGGAAAGGCTATGGTAAACCTTCTCTCATAATTGAGTATTTTTGTCTCACTTATGCACTCATTACTATGAGTTGTAAATAATCTTTTCCATGTTTAGGTTGGCCAAAGTCCTGGTGTAGCTAGAGGGAGAGGGACTATAACACATGTTCAAGTTCCAAAACAGGTAGGTAATTTACTTGTACCACTTATAAAACTAATTGGGATTATTGTCCCCCCCCCCCCCCCCCCCTCCCCCCCCCCCACTTGTAAGGTGCACATGAGGTCAACCAGAGTTGGAGATGCTATGTTTGCAACCTAAGTTCTATCCATGACTAAGTAGGCAGCCACTCTTCAAACCTAGAGCATTTGCCGGCCAAAGTTTTGCATCAGGTGTTGGTACACAAGGGTCATCAAAAGGTCTTGGTACACAAGGGTCATCATCAGTTCTTGGGGGAAAAGGAAAAGGGTCATCAGAATTTGCAGCATTCTGATTTAGTCACTGGTCATCATCAACTCTTGTTATGTTTCTAAGTTTGTCATGGATATTATAACTTTTAAGTTTTGAGTAACGGATGTTATAAGTACCTATAAGGTTTAAGTTTGTGTGAAGGAATTGGGCAATATTTTGGTTGGATGTTTGCTTTTAAGTCATGAATTTTTGGATGGAAAATCTTTTGTGTACTTGTTCTAGTTGTAAGAGTTGTTTGGATGGAATGCCAATATTAGCACTTTAGTAGGTTTGACTTCTTTTCTTTATTTTTTGATTTATATTATAATGGAAATTGGAAACATCTTTAGAAAATAAGTTTTCTTCCAGTCATAGTTCACAAGGAAAGTTACACCAAATTTCACTTATGGCAAATACAATAGGGTTTTGCCAAATGTTTGTTTCCAACACACACACACACACTCGAAGCTTATTATTCCTATTTTGAAAAGTTTTGTCAATCATCAAAAAAGGGGAGATTGTTGACTCTATGCCTTGATTTTGATGGTAACAAAACTTTGTATAAATGTCTAATTAATTTACTTAGTGTGCAGATAATATCATGCATTAATTAGACTATGACTTGAAGCTTGAATTTATTGAAGAACTAATGAAACTTGTCAAGAAGATTTGAAAAGTGTGTTGAAGTCTTGAATAGATAAAAGAAGTTATATTAGTTGAAGAATCCTAAATAGAATCAAGTTGATGAAGATCAAGTAAAGAAATTAGAGATGTTCAAAGAAGCATGAAAGATCACTTGAAGAGAAAAGATCTCAAGTCTTGGAAAGTTCTCTTGAAGATTTTGAAGAAAACTTAAATCAATGGAAAAAGTGATGTTGATTGATGAACTCTACATGTAATCAGATTGAGTAGATTTCATCTCAAAGAAATTGAAAGTGTTAGAGATCAAGTGAAATGAATATCAAAACTATTGAAACATCTCTTGGAAGATTTGATGAAGTCTCAACAAATCAAAGAAAACTATGAATTAATTGAAAAAGCTATTGAAGAACCACATGCACGGAAAAAGGTATATCAATGAAGTGCTTAAAGGATTGGAAGAAGGGTGAAGAAATCTTGCATAATGAAGCCTATGGAATTGCCAAGAGTTGATACTTAGATCTCCAAGGGTCGACACATGAAAACAATAACTTGAACCTGAGTAATTGAATTGGCAAGAGTCGACACATTCATTCTAAGAGTTGACACTTAGCTCATCAGGTGTCAACACATTGACCATCAAGAGTCAACACATGCGCCTAGAGTTGTCGACACATGGAGACAATGAGCATGACTTTGATGAATTATTAGAAGAGTTGACACATAGAGTATTAGGAGTTGACATATAAAGACAGAGTGCACGACCTAGATAAAACCTTCAAAGAGTCGACACATGAAGATAGAGTACACAACTTTGATATGTCCCTTAAGGAGTCAACACATGAACCCAAAAGTGTCGACACATCGAGTCGACACTTGAATCCTCAGGAGTTAACACATGGATGCAAATTGCTTATAGAATAGTGATCAGAATAGCAAGGTGTCGACACTTCCAACCTAAGAGTCCACATGTGCCACTGTAACAACTCTATTTCTAAATGTTATACTCCACCGTTTTTGCATTTAATGAAACCTCCACTAACTCCAACGGCTAGAATCGAAACTAAGGCATATATACATGACCCCTACAACATATATACACGAAGAGGTGATATATACAAGTGCAACAAATGAATTTGAAGTCATAAACCCTAGTTGCTACTGTTACTTTGATGATATATTGGGGTTTTACTGATATACACTGATTCTATCCACTTTTTGAAAGAGATACTTTGTGTAAACCTCATTTATTGTATTTGGGTGGGTTTGTAAACATGTGAGTTTGAGTGTAACTTAAGAAAAAGACTTGTAAGTTTGATTGAAGCTTAGAAAAAATCACTTATAAGTTTGAGTGAAGCTTAGACAAAATCACTTAGGAGAATTGAAAGCATGGCAAGAGCTCTAGTAAGAAGTGAGCTGGGCACTGGATTAACTAGGATCTTCTTTGCAATTGTTGATTGCATAGTGGAAGAGCTTTCAAGGGGGTCTTGAGGGTGAGGATGTAGGTCATAAGTTGTGGCAGAACCTCAATAAATCTTTGTGTTCATTTTGTGCTCTGCTTTTCATTTATTGTTTGAGATTTCATGAACACATTGCACACACAATTTGATTCTACCATTAGTTTGATTAATCAAATTACTTAAATATTTTTAGTTAAGAGGTGATTATTTGCAAAATCCAATTCACCCCCCTTTCTCAAGTTGCACTATTGGGCCAACAGACTGGATTGGAGTTTGAATGTGCATGTAATGTTTAAAAGTGAGCTCGGTCGGGCTGAAGATCGTCGAGGAGGCAAAAATGAGGTGCATACAGCTACTTCACTTTTTCTAACCTTGCTTATCGAAGAAAGAAAATGATAAAGTAAGAGTCTCATGTTGACCGCAAGGCAATCAAAGGAATTAGAAGAGTTGTAATCTAGAAAATAGTTACTCAGGCCAATCTTCCAATTAGTGGAATGATACTACTCTGGGGAGATTTACGGTTGATGTCTGGGAATGTAAGCACCCCATTTTTTACCGCTCGGTAGTCTACACTTCGTCCAGACTTGTGTTCAAGTCATTGTGGGCATATTCCAATCGAAACCAACTTTCTAAGTCCAAATCCTGTCTGTCCATCGTTTCGCAGGCCCACCAAGCCCAAATAGAGGCAAAATGACCAAAATGCCCTTAGGGGCATTGTCCTTTCCAATTCCAACCCCTCTCTCGAGACGGTAAATCTACTTCAATCAGGCACGTCTTTCCGAAGACGATAAGACCCCTTTCCAATTTCAACCCCTCTCTCGAGACAATTTATTTCTCGAGACGGTTCCAAATCATGCACGTCTGTCCGAAGACGATAAGACCCCTTTCCAATTCCAACCCCTCTCTAGAGACAGTTTATTCCTCGAGACGGTTCCAAGTCAGGCACGTCTTTCCGAAGACGATAAGACCCCTTTCCAATTCTAATCCCTCTCTCAAGACAGATTATTCCTTGAGACGGTCCGGCACGTTTTTCAAAGAAAATCTCTTCGAAACGGTAAGTCCCTTTAAACCTGTCGACCAGGACGAGACCCCAAGTCCACTAGATGGTAGAACGGTCCACCTTTGGCGCCTACTGGCCCGCCAATGCAGAAATGTTCGTTTATGCACGCCTTCCGAAAAAGTTGACTTCTCAAGCGCTAAGTCCCTTTAGCAACTTCCCGAGATCAGGCAGTCTCGAGAATGATCACGAATCGTCAGAGTAGCGGAAATACTCGCAAACATCGCAACCATTAGAGTAGCGGAAATACTCGCAAGCAGGTCGATATAGGGAATTGCCAACAACCCCTGTGTCACGACGACCGCCGTCAGAGTGGCAAAAACACTCGAAACCCAGGTCAACACCAGTGCCTGCTAGCCCACTTCGGTGAAAAATGACCAAACTACCCCTTGGGCCTTTTCTGAAACTTTCCAGTCAAGATGACCATTTTGCCCCCAGGCATCCGAACACCCTGGGAATCACACCGGCTCTGGGTATCAAACCGGTAACCTCCCAAGAATACTTCTTATAGTATTCTCAACCTTTCTCTACCTTTCCGGATCATTCCGAGTCAGTTCCGGCCAACCCGATACAAAATGACCGTTTTGCCCCTGGTGGGCTGGTCTTCTTTTCTGACCACACCGGCTCTGGGTATCAAACCGGTAACCTCCCGAGAATGCTTTTTATAGTACTCTCAACCTTTCTTTATCTTTCTGGACCATTTCGAGTCAGTTCTAGCAAACCCGGTGCGAAATGACCGTTTTGTCTCTAATGGGCCGGTCACCTTTTCCGACCACACCGGCTCTGGGTATCAAACCGGAAACCTTTGGACACATTCTGAATAATGTTTCCAAATCTTAAGTCTTCTTCCGGGACAGTCCAAGTCCGTCCCGGCAGCTTCCTGATCCCATTGACCGTTTTACCCCTAAAGGCCCAGTCAACCCTTCCGACACATCGTATCCTCATTTTTCAAGTCAAATATCTCCGAGACACTATTTTAAGTGTTCTTGCTCTTTTCCAACCTTCCGAGTCATTCCCAGTCTTCCAAACTCCTTCCCGGACTTTCCTGAGTCACTCCTAGTGAAGCCAGGCTAAAAATTACATAGTAGTCACTAGTACAAGTGCCCAAATCTAGTCAAAAATACGTTGCTTGCCGACCTTAAACATTTCCTAAATGGCTGGCGCCACTCTTAGTGGCGCCAGTGTAATGTTTGGCCTAACACCACTACAATAGGCGCTAGTGCATTCCTCTCTCTATAAATACAGAGCCTCTTCCAACGTGAAGGAGGTCTGCAAACTCAATCTAAAAACACCAATATTCGATATACAAAGCTCGAACACTCCCTAAACCCTAGCTTCCTTAGGTTTTTCAAACCCTAGCCACCATATACTAAACCCTAGCCTTCTATACACTCATACACACCCTCATACACTTATACACTAGCCTCCAACCTTCCTTTGAAGACTTGAAGAGCTGCAATTTGAAGTTTGAAGATTGAAGACAACTCTTGAGGATTGAAGACGAAGATCAAGATGAAAATCGAAGACAAGCAAGGTGCGCAAAATAAATAAGACACAAGGTAGGCTTTCGTTTTACATTTCTGCACTTCCCCCTCTCTCTTCTCTCTTCTAACCCACTTGAGTTTTCTCTATTTTAATCCCCCATCTCTTCCCCCCCCCCCTCTTTCTTTTCATGCTTGAAACAAGGGGACTCCCGGTCCATGTGTAGGATTAGACTATTGGAGGGTCACCGTGTCGGGGGCTTTCCTTTAGGCTAACCGGAGACCACGTGGGTTCGGCCCCCTTGATTATGTGGTGAAGCCTTAGCCTTGTATGTTCACGACCCTAAATTTGCATTATGCATATCATGATCTTACATCTTCCAAAAATCGTTTTCAAACTCGTTTTCCAAAACTTGCATTAAAACTTGTTTTCAAAATTGCATCAAAATTTTATTTGTCAAAACATGTTTTAAAAATCACAATCCTAGGGTGGTTCTAGCCTTTCCATGGCTAGGGTTGTTTTAGGAAAGTATTACATTTAAAGTGACTTTCATGGTCCATATTTTCAAATCTTGTTATTTTCAAAACCACTATCCTAAAGTGGTTCTAGCCCTCTCATGGTTAGAATTACTTTAGGAAAGTGAGACATTTTTGTACCTTCTAAAAACTCTCTTTTCAAAAATCTCTTCCTAAAAATCTTTTTTTCAACATACTTTCCTAAAACTCTTCTTTCCAAAGTTGTTTTCAAAAACTTCCCTCCAAAAATCTTTTTTTCAAAACTTCTCTTTTTAAACTCCTTTTTAAAACGCTCTCTTCAAAGTCCATTTTCCAAAAACGTTCCCTAGGTTTCCTTCTTAGAAAAACTTCTTCCTAAATCTTTTTCTTAAAAATCTTTTTCTAAAAAAAAAAAAACTCTCCTCAGTAGGATTTCTTTCCAAAAACTCTTTCTATCTAAAACTCATCTTTCCAAAAACCCCTCTAGGATTCCCTTCTATAAATCTCCTTTCCAAAAAACTCACTTTCCAAAAATCCCTTTCCTTAGAGCCCAAGTCAAATCCTAAAACCCACAATTAGGAAACCCTAATTTTCTTTCCAAAAACATGATTTTTAAACTTGTTTTAAAACCTAGGTTTCCAAAACCTCTTGTTTTCACATTCAAACTATACACATTTGCAAAACCTCTTTTCTACGTCAAAACTATAGTCTTCCAAATCTAGGGTTTCTCAAACCTCCCTTTCCAAATCCTTACGAAATCCTATCTTCCCTTTAGGAAACCAAATCCCATCTTTCCTTTAGGAAACCAAATCCAATCTTCCCGTTTAGGAAATTAGATCCAATCCTCCATTTTTTGAAACAAAATCAAAACACTTCTTCTTAGAAACCAAATCCAAATTTTTTCCAATCCAAATCCTTCATAATCTTCTACTTTCCTAAATCCTAAGTTTCCAAAACTTGAACATAAAAATCTTTCCTAAATTTTAAAACTCAAAATCTAAATATTTCCGAATTTCCTAAACCATAAGTTTCCTGAAACTTTCAAATCTTTCCTTAAACATTAAACTTCCACATCTTTCCTAATATTACCCCTTTCCAAATCTTAACTTTCCAAATCCAAGTTTTCAAACCATTCCTAATCTCAAGATTTTCTAAAACTAAAACTCTCAAACTTTCTAAATTCTAAACTTTCTTAAACCTTCAAATCTTTCCAAGTCTAAAGCTTTCTAAACTCAAGACTTTCTTATTTTCAAAACTTCCTTATTTCAAAACTTTTCTATTTCAAAACTTTCCTAATTCGAGAACTTTCCTAATTTGAAAACCTTTCCTATTTCGAAAACTTTCTAAATTTGAAACTTTCTTAATCCAAAACTTTCCTAAGTTGAAACTTTCCTAATTCGAAACTTTCTTAAACCGAAAACTTTCCTAATTCGAAAACTTGCCTAAAATGACACTTTCCTAAAGCGAAACTTTCCAAAAATGACACTTTCTTATTTCGACACTTTCCTAATTTGAACATTTCCTAATTCAGACATTTCCTAAAATTCAATATTTCCTAGTCTTCCAAGTTCAACATTCGAGTCAAATCTTTCTAAATCTCAAGTCTTTCCTAAGTCTCATCTTTCCTAAGTCTAGGTTTCCTAAACCTTCATCTTCCCAAAACAAGTCTAAATCTTTCTTCCAAGTTCTATCTTTTCAAATCAAAATCCAATCTCTTCAATTCCAAAATTCTAAAATCCAATTCCCAATCTTTTATTCTAAATTCAAATCAAATCCAATTTTCAATTCAATCTCTGTCTTCCAATCATCTATTCTATTTTCAATCGGACTCTTGTCCGAACTACAACTAACCTGATTCCTCCAAAAGGATACGTAGGCAACCCTTACGGGTGTTGTCACAACTTCTTTCAAATTTCAAATTCCTCCACATTTTCCAAATCTCAAATTTCACAATCTTTTCAAATCTCAATCTATTTTCAAATTTCCAGTTTCAAATTTCTATTTCCAAATCTCTATTTCTAATTTTTTGAACTTTCTAATTTCAAATCTTTCTTCTAAAATCAAATCAAATTCTTTTGTTCAAATCTTTTTCCAAATCTACTTTTCTAACTCTCTTCTATTGCACTTGCATGTCATGCATCATGTTTTTCTAAACATTATTTTCTAAAGGGGATAGGATTGAGCAGTAGTTAGTTAACGACTCTCATAGGTGAATCTAGAGTAAATAGACATGTAAGTACCGAAAGGGCAAGGTAGGGTGATGGCTTAGTGCATCTTCCCTACACGTAACCAACCTCCGAACCTAGAATCACTATTTTCATAGACCAAAAGGAGTTATTTTTCAAAAAGGGCTAAATGTTTTCTAAAGGTTGTCAAACAACCTGTTTTTCTTAAAAACCCTCTCTTGAGGTGGTATTTTCAAAATCGTTTTCCAAAAACCCTAAGTGTAGCTTTCAGATTATGCTTAATTTTTAGGTGACCTAACTCACCTTGATCAAGTTAGCTGGCAACTCCAAATTTTTTCTAAAAGCCCTTTATTCAAACCAATTTTCAATTCAAACCTAGTCGCACTCATTCTTCTAGGAGGGTGAGTTCTAACGAGAGAGTACAGCATTTTTAATACTTGTATGAGTATTCCTCGAGTGCGAAAAATCTGGGCACAACAGCTGGCGACTCCACTGGGGATACTTAAAGGGTTAGGCCGTAGTCATGTTTCTTTACCCTTCACCCATGTAGAATCTTCAATTAACTTGGTTCAATCCTATTTACTTTAAATTTTCAAAATTGTTTTTAAAAAACATGCATATATTCATATTATCTTCTATTATGTTTGTCATCCACATACTAACACTTGCATCTTTGTTTTGTAGGGGCGCTTTTTGCTTAAGTTTTATTAACTGCTATGCATGAATGTGATGAACAGGATGAATGGGAGTTGTTGGGCTCTTTCCTCTATTTTTAAAAATCACACACACACTGCATGTGCACTTGCATTCTATATACTTGCATTATTACCCTGATATGTCCTTTCTAGTTAGAAAGGGGGAACGGTATATTGGTTGTGGGTAAGATGCTGTGTCAGTTTCTTCGCCTATGGCCTCTTGATGGTTCCCCCACTCGGATCACCAACCGATCATGGCACCACTTCGAGGAGTGGGCCTAGCTTTGAAGATCCGGGGACCGAGCCTTTTTAGGACGCATTAGTCAACCCTCAACCTCATACTTATATAGACACCGTGTATAGCCGAACCTCTGCCGGATTTAAGACACGAGCACCATTTTCAAAACCACGGAGGAAAGGGCGACTGCTCTTACTTTCATTTATACCTGTCTATTTCTGCTGTTATACTAACTGTATTCATACTGTTATAATGCCTGTCTAACTGCTCATGCATGCACGTTTATCTTGCTACTACATTCTCTCTCCTTATACTCTTTGCATACCCATATTCATGCATTCAATATTCCATGTCGAGACAAGAGTTCCAAGTAACTCAAGTCACGGCATTTTCATGCATATGATCAACCCATTGAGAGTGACGCCTAGTTCACTCTCCCTTGCATTAAACCTTCCCAAACCCTAAGGGTTCTCGCGTAACCCTAAGGACTCATTGCATGCATCTCAATTCATTCCATAAGAGGGGTCCCAATCCCTCTATGCTCACAGAGATAGGATTGCCATGAAGACAAGGGGCAACCAATCAGCAAGGTCTCTTAGCGACCTCCTCGACATTAAATCCAAGGAAGGCGAACCCGAAGACTCAAGAGTAGTTTAGGGTTATCCTTTATAAAAGTAGATAGGTGGAAGTCCAAAGGAAAATGTTCCCCCTCCCCCTATTAAAATGTATTTCAGTTCTTTTGTATCTTAAAGTCAAAATTTAATGTACTTCTTTACTTTTATGAATGAATGCATGGGTGGTTGAAGATTCCTACTTGACGGTAAGGTATCCACATACAGGGGCAAATCCCCTATCTCCAAAAGTGGGCCAATACATCATGTTTAGTTTCCCTCCTAAAAAGGGACACCCTAGAGCATGCATGGCATAAAGACTTGTCAAGATAAAACACTGACTCTTTCCTTTTGTTGGTTTTAGGTACCTTCCCTCGTTCCTTCGTCTTACAAGCATGGAATTACTTACTCTTGATACCTTAACTCTATTACTAGTAGAGGCAAAAGGAGTCAAGCATAAGATGACCGAAATGGAAGGCATGCTTTCTTCACTCTTATCCCACGCAACCCATGAGCAAGCAGAATCCTCGCAGGCCCAAACTCATGATGGACGAAAAAGGATGAAGAAGGAAGACCATGACTATGCCACCACCATTGCTTACCAACGACCTCCCCAGGCCGAGGGCCTTGCTCGGATACCTTCCAAACCAACCCCTAACCAAACACAAGGATTATATAATCTCTCCTTCGGATATCATTCTAACCCATTTGGCCTTGACACTGAAAATTGTCCCACTTTGAAACATAGAACCCGAAGCCCTTTCAAAACTTTCCTAATTCGAAACTTTCCTAAACCAAAAACTTTCCTAATTTGAAAACTTGCCTAAAATGACACTTTCCTGAAGCGAAACTTTCCAAAAATGACACTTTCTTATTTCGACACTTTCCTAATTTGAACATTTCCTAATTCGGACATATCCTAAAATTCAATCTTTCCTAGTCTTCCGTGTTTAACATTTGAGTCAAATCTTTCTAAATCTCAAGTCTTTCATAAGTCTCATCTTTCCTAAGTCTAGGTTTCCTAAACCTTCATCTTCCCAAAACAAGTCTAAATCTTTCTTCCAAGTTCTATCTTTTCAAATCAAAATCCAATCTCTTTAATTCCAAAATTCTAAATTCCAATTCCCAATCTTCTATTCTAAATTCAAATCAAATCCAATTTTCAATTCAATCTCTTTCTTCCAATCATCTCTTCTATTTTCAATCTGACTTTTGTCTGAACTACGACTGACCTGATTCCTCCAAAAGGATACGTAGGCAACCCTCATGGGTGTTGTCACAACTTCTTTCAAATTTCAAATTCCTCTACATTTTCCAAATCTCAAATTTCACAATCTTTTCAAATCTCCAATCTATTTTCAAATTTCCAGTTTTAAATTTCTATTTCCAAATCTCTATTTCTAATTTTTCGAACTTTCCAATTTCAAATCTTTCTTCTAAAATCAAATCAAATTCTTCTTTTCAAATCTTTTTCCAAATCTACTTTTCTAACTCTCTTCTATTGCACTTGCATATCATGCATCATGTTTTTCTAAACATTGTTTTCTAAAGTGGATAGGATTCAACAGTAGTTAGTTAAAGACTCTCATAGGTGAATCTAGGGTAAATAGACATGTAGGTACCGAAAGGGGGGGGGTAGGGTGATGGCTTAGTGCGTCTTCCCTACACGTAACCAACCTCCGAACCTAGAATCACTGTTTTCATAGACCAAAAAGAGTTATTTTTCAAAAAAGGCTAAATGTTTTCTAAAGTTTGCCAAACAACCTGTTTTTCTTAAAAACCCTCTCTTGAGGTGGTATTTTCAAAATCGTTTTTCAAAAACCCTAAGTGTAGTTTTCAAATTATGCTTAGTTTTTAGGTGACCTAACTTACCTTGATCAAGTTAGCTGGCGACTCCAAACTTTTTCCAAAAGCCCTTTATTTAAAATAATTTTCAATTCAAACCTAGTCGCACTCATGTTTCTAGGAGGATGAGTTCTAACGAGAGAGTACAACATTTTTTCCGCTTGTGTAAGTATTCCTCGAGTATGAAAAATCTGGGTGCGACAGGGAACTGATACTTCTTGAACCAACACTCCATCTAGCAGAATGATGCTCCTCTAAGGAAGTCCAAGGTTGATGTCTGGAAACTGATACTTCTTGAACCGATACTTCGTCTGGCGGAATGATGCTCCTCTGGGGAAGTCCAAGATTGATGTCTAGAAATTGATACTTCTTGAATCGACACTCCACCTGGCAGCACAATACTCCTCTAGCAAAGTCCAAGGTTGATATCTTGAAACTGATACTTCTTGAACCGACACTCCGTTGGGCGAAACGATACTCCTCTAGGAAAGTCCAAGGTTGATGTCTTGAAACTGATTCTTCTTGAACATATACTCTGTCTGGTGAAACAATACTCCTCTGTGGAAGTCCAAGGTTGATGTTTGGAAACTGATACTTCTCAAACTGACACTCCGTCTGGCAAAACGATGCTTCTCTAGGAAAGTCCAAAGTTGATGCCTAGAAACTAATACTTCTTGAATCGACACTCCGTCTAGTAGAACAATGCTCCACTGGGGAATTCTAAGGTTGATGCCTTTGCTTTGAGCATGGGGTGTCATGGGAGATTGCTTCATGCTTGTGATGCTTTTGTCTTGGAGTTTGTAGGTGAGGTCATTTGTCTGTCTTTTCTTAAGATCCCTTGAGGTTGGAATGCATGATGTTGGCTTGACTGTTGAGTTCTGATGATAGAATTCTTGCTGATATGTCTCTGGAGGGATTTTACTTGTCTGAAGTTGAACATCTTGAGTTGATCTCTAGATGGAGTGAGGTCTCTTTTTGAAGAGTTTGAGGTCTCTGAATGGTCGAACATCGTTGGCCAGTTTGTTTTGAATGGATCAATTGGTTTGGAAGGGAGGTGTAGGGTGGGGTATTGCCCCAGGTTTCATGGTTTGAAAAGGTTAATTCATGGTTGATTGAGAGGTCAAGGGTGGGTCATTGTCCCATTCTCTATTTCTTGTCGGCTATAGTAGTCTGAGCTTTTTGAGGCGTGTGCCAAAGTTAGAGATGTCTAAGCTAACTTGGTCGAGGGATGGCTTCAACTTCTTTTTGTGCTTTGCCTCATTCCTTGCTTCTTATTTGAGATAAAGAGACATAGAGTAAGTTTTTGTGCAAAGATAATTTATTTATATCAACTCTAAAAAAGCATAATTAGTAAAGTGAGTGCATGTCATACTATTTGATGAATGCACATACAGTAATGGAAATGCTTGCCATACTTTTTGATGAATGCACATACAAGAATGGAATTGAATGCATATCATGAATGCACACATTTTATATATGCATGAGAATGGATGCATACCCCTTTGGGTGTGCCTCAAGGTTCTTGTTCAGTTATGACGAGGGATTGGATATGATAACACTTGCACCACTCTCTGAGATTTAACCCCTTGACTTGTTTTCTCCCCTTCTCTCTTGTTAAAAGGAAAAACTCTCTTTAGTGAACCTCTCGATTTCTTCTAGGACTCTTCTTTGGATTGATGGGCTTTTTGAGTGGTAGCCAGTATCGCCCTTTGGCAAAGTGGTAGGCAGTTTCTTTCCCCAATTCGAGAGAACCTTGAAAGCTATTAAGAAATGCATGAAAGCCTATTTCTTGGGTAGAGCTATTGAACTTTTTTCAAATTATAAAGGCCTTATAAAGACATGATCAATCAATGTAGGGCAAATATAGATTTATAAATATTTAGATACAGCCTAGCTTGAAAAGATGAACATCAAATATGCATGAAACCACATAAAATGAGCACAATTAGTCGTGAGATGATCAAGACCATATTAGTAACAATGTAGTGGTGTAAGCGTGAACTTCACTGAGACTAATGAGAATATAGACCCTGGCGTGATCTACGATGGCATACCATGTTTAATAGCTTACGGATTAACACACCTAGAAGTCAAACCTATCTTATCCCATGATCTTGGTTTGCCATTCCCCTTTTCTTTTCTTTCTTTTTTTTTTTTGACGAAAATCCAACTCTATCTCTCCAATGATGGAAGCACTGAAATGTAAAGCTATGGTAGCTTTCACACACATGAGTAGGTATTCTCTTGTCACATAACAATGGCAGTTACACTTAGACTTACTTGTAGCCCTTTTCATAAGTGATGAGAGAAGGAATCGACAAAAGGTCAATCTAGATGTGGGACAATCCGCAAATATTTAACAATGGAGGAACCATTTAAAATAAATCATAAAGGCAAATTTCATATTCTAAGAAGTCTCGAGAAGTGTGCATTAAGATGAACAAAAATCACCAATATAGTAAAGATCATCAAAACCGTTGACTCATATTTATGCAAGTGATCATGCACATAAGATTTAACCTCAAACAAGCATGCACATTAATCTGTTCATAATTGAAAATTTGCCTCGGTGATTGTGCACGTGTAGGATAAACAATAGATTTTTTTCAAAAATTTAATCATCCCAGGCTTGCCAATGTGCGCTAATCTTCCTTTTGAGGGTGTAGCTACTTGTTGCTTTGCCAGGAAGTCACCCTTTGGACTTTAACGAGTTTATGTGATTGATCCTTATTTCTCACCCTTATGTATTTCCCCTTTCATTGTACTTTCTATTTCTCTCTCCTCTTTTCAGAATTAGAGATTGTTTATGCTGAAGGTGGTACTAGTGCTATCTCATCCTCTAAGTCGGGTAAAACATTTCAGAGAGAAATTCCTAGAGGAAAACATCATTCATGAGAACTTTTAACTTTTTTCATTTAGATGATATTATTTTCATGCTCAAATTTGAAAGCTAAAAGATAGGTTCAAAAGAAATCCCCCCTTTTGAAACAAGCTTCTCAGACAAGTTCGTGAATCACGCCACTTGCCGTATTATGCAACATAATACCTCTTCGGCATAGGCTGGTTGATGATTCTCTATTTGGGCAATCCTGCCTTCATGGACGGAGAGAGATTTAGGCCCCTCTTGAGACATCGTTCTATGCTTGCCATGAATCCTTAGGGTTGAGGAACCCTTATGAGTTTTGGTAGATTCAATTAACATGAGATTGGATTACTCCTTTTACTCTAAAGTTGATTAAATACATGAAAATGCAATGACTTGAGTTTTTTAAAATTTTTGTCTTGGAATAGATATGGATGCATGAGCATAATGGAAATGAATATGTGGGCAGCATGATAACAGTAAATGAATGGTTTAGAAGATATGTGGGCAGCATGATAACAGTAAATGAATGGTTTAGAAGATCTCCTTCTTATCTTGCTTCTGCCTTCGATTTTCTTGGTACTTGGAGATAAGGGGGAAGATTGAAGACAAGAAGCAAAAGATTATCACGCCCAGATTTTTCGCACTTGAGGAATACACACACAAGCGGGAAAAACACTGCACTCTCTTGTTAGAACTCACCCTCCTAGAAGAATGAGTGTGACTATGTTTGAATTGAAAATAGATTTGAATAAAGGGCTTTTGGGAAAAGTTTGGAGTCGTCACCTAACTTGATTAAGATGAGTTAGGTCACCTAAAAACTAAGAATAATCCGAAGACTACACTTAGGGTTTTTGGAAAAGGTTTTTGAAAATACCACCTCAAGAGAGGGTTTTTAAGAAAACAGGTTGTTTAGCAACCTTTAGAAAACATTTAGCCCTTTTTGAAAAATAACTCCGTTTTTGTCTTTGAAAACAGTGATTCTAGGTTCGGAGGTTGGTTACGTGTAGGGAAGACGCACTAAGCCATCACTCTATCTTGCCTTTTCGGTACGTACATGTCAATCTACCCTAGATTCACCTGTGACTCTTCAACTAACTAATATTCAATCCTATCCACTTTATAAAACAATGTTTTAAAAAGACATGATGCATGATATGCAAGTGCAAGAGAAAATTTTGATTTGAAAATAGATTTGGAAATAGATTTGAAAAGAAAGAGATAGAAGTTTGAATTTGGAAATAAGGTTTTGGAAATTGAAAATAGAGATCTAGAAATAGAAGTAGATCATGGAATTGGAAACTTGGAAGAAATTAAGAAATTGTAAATTTGAAGAAGATTGTAGAATTAGAGATTTGAAAGAAGTTGTAGAATTAGAAATTTCAAAAATGTTGTGACCGCACCCATGAAGGTTGCCTACGTATCCCTTTAGAGGAATCAAGTCATCGTAGTTCGGACAAAAGTCTGATTGAAGATAGAAGATTGGATTTGAAAAAGGATTTGATTTGAAAAAAAGAATGGATTTGAACTTAGAATAGGATATTGGAAACTGGAATTTAGAATTTGAAATTAAATAGATTGGACTTTGATTTGAAAATATAGAACTTGGAAGAAAGATTTAGATTTGTTTTAGAAAGATGGAGGTTTAGGAAACCTAGACTTAGGAAAGAGAGGAGACTTAGGAAAGATTTGACTTGGAAGAGTTTTAAGAAAAGATTTGACTCGAATGTTGGACTTGGAAGATTAGGGAAGATTGGATTTAAGAAGGTTCGAATTTTGACAAGTTTCAAATTAGGAAAGTCTTATTTTAGGAAAGTTCCGTTTTAGGAAAGTTTCATTTCCAGAAAGTTTTCAAATTAGGAAAGTTTTCAAAATTAGGAAAGTTTTGAAATTGGAAGGGTCTTGTTTTAAGAAAGTTTTGAAATTAGGAAAGTTTAAGATTTAAGAAAGATTTGAAATAGGGAAGTTTTGAAATAAAAAAGGTTTAAGTTTAGAAAGTTTTAGAATTAGAAGGATTTGAATTTTAGGAAAGTTTAGAATTTTAGAAAGATTGGAAGTTTAGAAAGATTTAACTTAAGAAAGTTTTGAATTTAGAAAGCTTTGGATTTAGAAAGATTTGAAATTTAGAAAGTTTAAGATTTAGAAAGTTTTAGAATTTGAATTTTAGAAAATCTTGAGATTAGGAAAGGTTGAGTCTAGGAAAGATTTGAAAACTTAGATTTGGAAAGTTAAGATTTAGAAAGGGATAGAATTAGGAAAGATGTGGAAGTCGAGTTTTAAAATTTTGGAAAGATTCTTATGTTCAAGTTTTGGAAACTTAGGATTTAGGAAAGTAGAAGGTTAAGAAGGAGTTGAATTAGGAAAGATTTAGACTAGGAAGGGTTAAAATTCCTATTTCCTAAAACAAGGGATTGGATTTTGTTTCTAAAAGAGAAGGTTTGATTTTATTTCCAAAAACGGAGGATTAGATCTAATTTTCTAAATGGGGAGATTGGATTTGGTTTTCTAAAGGGAAGATTTGATTTGACAAGGATTTGGAAAGGAAAGTTTTTAGAAACCCTAGATTTTGACGTGTATAGTTTTGACGTAGAAAATAGGTTTTGGAAATATGTATAGTTTTGATGTAGAAAATAAGAAATTTTGGAAACCTAGGTTTTAAGACAAGTTTGAAAACCATGTTTTTGGAAAGAAAATTAGGGTTTCCTAACCATGAGTTCTAGGGCTTGACTTGGGCACCTAGGAAACAGTTTTTGGAAAGTGTGTTTTTTGGAAACGAAGATTTTGGAAGGAAATCCTAGAGAGAAGTTTCTAGAAGGTGTGTTTTGAAAATAATTTTGGGAAGGAATTTTTTGAAAAGTAAAACTTTGAGAGAGTTTTGGGAAACAAGATTTTGGAAGGAGCTTTTTTGGAAAGAGTTTTTAGGAAAGTGAATTTTGAGCAGAGTGTTTTGGAAAGAAGTTTGAAAAGAGAAGTTTTGAAAAACAGATTTTTGGAGGGAGTTTTTAGAAAACAACTTTGGAAAGAAGAGTGTCTAGAAAACACGTTGAAAAGGAGGGTTTTAGAAAGAGAGACTTTTGAAAAGAGAGTTTTTTGGAAGGTATAAAATATCTCGCTTTCCTAAAGCAATTCTAACCATAAGAAGGCTAGAACCACTTTAAGAAAGTGGTTTTGAAAACAACAAGGAGTTGAAAATATGGACCATATCAGTCCCTTTAAATATAACACTTTCCTAAAGCAACCCTAGCCATAAAAAGACTAGAATCACTTTAGGGTTGTGATTTTGAAAACAAGTTTTTGGAAAAGAAGATTTTGAGACAAGTTTTGAAAACGAGTTTGAAAACGATTTTTTGAAGAATGCAAGAGGATGATATGCACAATGTAAATTTGGGTCGTGAACATACAAGGTTAAGGCTTCAACATATAATCAAGGGGGCCGAACCCACGTGGTCTCCGGTTAGACTAAAAGAAAGCCCCCGACACGGTGACCCTCCAATAGCCTAATCCTACACATGGACCGGGAGTCCCATTGTTTCAAGCATGCAAAGAAAGGAGGGAAAGAGATGGGGGATTAAAATAGAAAAAACCCAAGTGGGTTAGAAGAGAGAAGAGAGGGGGGGGAAGTGCAGAAACTTAAAGAGAAAACCTACCGTAAGTCTTGTTTATTTCACTTTGCTTTGCGCGCCTTACTTTCTTGCTTTTTCTTCAGTCTTCGCTTCAGTCTTTGAGAGCTTTGTCTTGGTCTTTGGGGGCTTCGAGCTGCACTAATCCAAGTCTTCAATGGAGGGTTGGAGGCTAGTGTATAAGTGTATAGGAGTGTGTATGAGTGTATAGGAGGCTAGGGTTTGTATATGGTAGCTAGGGTTTGGAAAACCTAGGGAAGCTAGGGTTTTGGGTGTATGCGAGCTCTGTATATCGAGAATTAGGATTCTTCGACTGAGTTTGGGCACCAGTTTCACGCTGAAAGAGGCTTTGTATTTACAGAGATAGGATAGACCTGGCGCTTGTTGCAGTGGCGCCAAACCAAACTTCCTCTTAGCACCACTAGGAGTGGCGCCATGCCATTTCTTATCATGGCGCCACTGCTAGTGGCACCAGCTAGTTAGGAAAGTTTATAAGTCGGCAAGCAACGTATCTTGGGAAGATTTGGGCGCCTGTACTAGTGACTACCATGCAATTTTTAGCCTGGCTTCACTAGGAGTGACTCCGAAAAGTTCGGGAAGGATTTAAGGGACCAGGATTGGCCCGAAAGGCTAGAAAAGGGCAAGAACACTTAGAACAGTGACCTGAAGGCATTTGATTTAAAAAATAAAGATAGGATGTGTCGGAGGGATTGACCGGGCTGTTAAAGGTAAAACGGTCAACCGGATTGGAAAGCTACCGGGACGGACTTGGAATGTCCCAGAAAAAGACTCGAGACTTGGAAACATTACTTAGAATGTTTCCAAAGGTTTCTAGTTTGATACCCAGAGCCAGTGTGGTTGGAAAAGGTGACCGGCCCTTTAAGGGCAAAACGGTCATTTTGCACCGGGTTTGCTGGAACTAACTTGGAATGATTCGGAAAGATAAAGAAAGGTTGAGACCACTATAAGAAGCATTCTCGAGAAGCTACCAGTTTGATACCCAGGGCCGGTGTGGTTCCTGGGGCATTCGAATGCCTAAGGGCAAAATGGTCATCTTGACCGGAAGGTCTCGGAATTGGCCCGAAACTAACTAGAAGGCACCTAATCATTCTGGATTGCCTTTAAGACAATCTTGGAAGGTTGGACTGACCGTTCTGAGGATTCAAATGTGTTCTCAAAAAACGTGCCGAAAAATGGTCCTAGGGGCAGTTTGGTCATTTTTCATCGAAGTGGGCTAGCAGGCACTAGTGTTGACCTGGGTTTTGAGTGTTTCCGTCACTCTGACGGTGGTCGCGTGATATAGGGGTTTGTTGGTAATTTCCTATATCGACATGTTTGCGAGTATTTTCGCTACTTTGACGATTCGCGGTCATTTCCGAGACTGCCTAATTTCGGGAAGCTGCTAAAGGGACTTAGCGCCTGATAATCAACTTTCTCGAAAGGCGTGCCTAAACGGACATTTCTACATTAGCGAGCTAGCAGGCGCCAAAGGTGGACCGTTCTATCATCTAGGGGACTTGGGGTCTCGACCCGATTGATAGGTTTAAAGGGACTTATTGCTTCGAAGAGATTTTCTTCGAAAAACGTGTCAAATCGCCATCTTGAGGAATCAGCTGTCTCGAGAGAGGGATTGGAATTGGAATTGGAAAGGGGACTTACCGTCTTTGGAAAGACACGGCTATTGAAATTAGAAAGGGGACTTACCATATTCAGAAAGACATACCTGTTGGAATTTGGAAAGGGGGCATACCATCTTTGGAAAGACGCACCTGAATTGGAATTGGAAAGGGGACTTACTACCTTCGGACAGACGTGCCTGCTTTGGAATTGGAAAGGGGACTTACCATCTTCGAAAAGACATGCCTGAATTGGAATTGGAAAGGATGATGCCCCCAGGGGCATTTTGATCATTTTGTCTCTATTTGGGCCCGGTGGAGCCCGCGAAGCTATGTATTGACGGGATTAGACTTAGAAAGTTAATTTGGATTGAAATATGCCCATAATGACCTGAACACAAGTCTGGACGGAGTGCAGACCGCCGAGCGGTCAAAATGGGGTGCTTATAAAGATAGGTTAGTGTCTTGATTTGAAAGTTTTTATGCAACACATCTCCTAAGGGTGCCCCTGCTCTTGAGGGGGGAGACTAAGCATGATGCTTTTTTTTTTTTTTTTTGCTCAATTTTTGGAGATATGCAAATACTTTATCGTTGATTGGGAACATACATTCATTTATACATTCATTTACAAGAAATAGAAAAGGTACATTGAGCTTTTGAGTTTAAATAAAAAGAATCAAATTACATTTTAATAGGGGGAGGGGGAGTATCTTCCTTGGGGCTTCCACCAATCTACTTTTATATTTGAAATCCTAAACTACTCTTGAGCCTTCAGACTCACCTTCTTTGATGGAGATTGATGAGAGACCTTGCTTTCGGATTGCCCCTTATCTTTTTAGCAACCTTATCTCTGTGAGCAGGGAGGGATTGGGGTCACTCTTTATGAGATGACTTTGAAATGCACGCCATGAGTTCTTAAGATTACATGGGAACCCTTAGGATTTTGGTAGGTTTTATGCAAAAGAGAGTAAGCTTGGTGTCACTCTTTATGGGATGGTCATATATATGAGGACGCAGTAACTTAAGTTACTTTGAAAGTCTCATCACGAAATGAAACATTGAATGCGTGTATATGTATACTAGAGTATAGGGAGAAAGTGTGCAATAGTAAAGTAAATATGCATGCATGAATATTGCGTAAGCATTATAACAACAAGAATAGACAAGAATAAAGGAAAGTAAAGCGGACGCCCTTCCCTCCATGGTTTTGAAATTGATGTGCGAGTCTTAAATCTGGTAGAGGTTCGGCTATGCACAGGTTTCTACATGAGTATGAGGTTGAGGGTTTTCTAATACTTCCTAAGAAGGTTTAGTTCCCAGATCTTCAAATCTAAGCCCACTCCCTGATGTGGTGCCATTATCAGTTGGTGATCCGAGTAGGGGAACCATCAAGAAGCCGTAAGGTAAGAAATTAACACAGCATCTACCCATAACCAATATACCGTTCCCCCTTCTAATTAAAAGGGACATATGCAGGTAAACAATGCAAATATACAAATGCTAGTGCATGTGCAGTGTGTGTGTGAAATTTTTGAAAAGTGGATGAAAGGGTCCACCAACTCCTATCCATATTGTCCATTCCATCTTGTCATTCATAGCAATTTATATGAACAATAAAAATAAATGTGAACATGGTTCACCTACAAAATAGAATGCAAAAACCAGTACCTTGATGATAAACTTAATGCATGATAAAATGATTGAATATGAATTGAATGCAAGCAATGACATCTGTTGAAAACAACTTTGAAATTTTAAATTTTGAAAATTTTGAAGTGGATAGAATTGGATAAGGTAATTGAAAGTTCTAAATGTGAAGGGTAGAAGGATATGGTATTGGCCTAACCCTCTAAGTGTTCCCAATGGAATCGTTAGCTGTCACACCTCAATTTTTTTGCACACGAGAATGTGAGAAATGCACATTATTCTCTCGTTAGAACTCATCCTCCTAGAAGGACGAGTGCAACTAGGTTTTAATTAGAAATTGATTTGAATAAGGGCTCTAGGAAAAAGATTTGGAGTAGCCACCTAACTTTGTTAAGGTAAGTTAGGTCACCTAAAACTAAGTAAAATCCAAAGATTAAACTTAGGGTTTTTGAAAAGGTTTTGGAAGCTTCCTCAAGAGAGGGTTTTTGAAAATAGATTGGTTAGCAACCTTTTGGAAAGATTTAAACCCTTTTTGAAAAATGACTCTGGATTAGGGTTTCGGGGCCAATTTTTAGATAGGCAGAGTTTCTGGAGCAATTTTACAGATCTAGAATACGCAGAGGGTGGCCTATATTTATAGGCATCCAAAATAGGGTTAGGCGCCTATTACAGTGGCACTAGCCCATTAGGCAACTTTTTAAGGCCGTAAGAAACAAATCTTTGACCCTTGGGACCCAAGGCAGAAGATTTGGGCACCTATCCTAGTGACTACCATGCAATTTTTGGCTTGGCTTTACTAAAAGTGACTCTGAAAAGTTCAAGAATGATCTAGTAGGTTTCGAGTAGTAAGACTCGGTTAAAAATGGATGAAAACCCTTAAAAGAGTGCCCTAGAGGTAACCGGTTTGATAGTTAGAACCAGAGTAGTTGAAAATGGTGAATGGCTCACCAAGGGCAAAATGATCATTTCTCACTGGGTTTACCAGAATAGACTCGGAATGGTCTGAAAACACTATTGAGAGTGCTCTAAGGGATTACCGGTTTGATACCCAAAGTAGGTGTGGTTGGAAAAGTCGACCAACCCACCATGGGTAAAATGGTCATTTTACATCGGATTTACCATAACAGACTCAGAATGGTCTGGAAAGGTATTGAAAAGTCGAGAATATTGTTAGAAGCATCCCTTGAAGGTAACCGATTTGATACCCAGAGCCAATGTGGTTCACAGAGGCAATTGGATGCTTAGGGACAAAATGGTTATTTAGCTTCAAGTAGGACCGGCAGGCCCAGGAAGCGACCGATGGATTGGGTTGGAGTTTGGATGGTGGGTTGGAGTCTGAATGTGCATGTGATGTTTAAAAGTGAGTCCGGTTGAGCCGGAGATCGCCGAGCAGGCAAAAATGGGGTACTTACAGCATAAAACACTTCTGATGAAAGACATCATCAATTAACTGAATTCGCCAAGTGGATAATAAATGTTTGGTGATTGAAAAGTATCTATAACTACTTTCAATAATGATGTTGAGGCAAATTGGATACAAATCCCATATAAGTTCCTCATAAAAAATGATGAGAGTGCATTACAACGACTGATTAGCGCAATTTATCCATATTTGATTTCTAGGAATAAGAATTTTACTTATTTACAAGAATGAGGCATCAGGGCACCAAAGAACAGTGATGTTGATGAATTAAATGCCATGATTGTCAACTCTTCAGGAGAACTTCGTACATTCCTCCATGTAGATATATTAAGTCCAAGTGAGAATGGTAGTATAGAATCAAACATGAATCCTCCTAAATTGTTGCACTCGTTAAAATTTTCAGAACTTTCGAGCTACTATCTATCACTTTAAGTTGGAGCACCTATTATGCTTTTAATAAATCTTTAACTAATCACTTGGACTATGCAATGGAACTCAACTTATAGTTGAAAGAATGGGTGACAAAGTTATGGAGGCAAAATTATTACAGGTTTTAATGCTAGTGAATTTGCATTAATTCCACGCATTGTCTTATAACCGTCTAATACAAACTCGCATTTTTCCATCAAACGGAGGCAAGTTCCAATGAAATTGGGTTTTGCCATGACCATCAATAAAAATCAAAGGCAAACTTTAAAGAGTGTTGGTGTATACCTCCCTAATCCAGTATTCTCACATGGTCAACTTTATGTTGCTCTTTCTTGCGTTACAGCTTCGTCTAGCTTGAAGATAATGATTACTAATAAAGATTGGATACCTTGGAACTACATGAAGAATGTTGTGTACCACGAAGTTCTTGCAGCCATTTCTTATTAATCAAGAGTAACTTTTAAGACGTATAATTTTATTTTTGATATTTAATAAAATAATTGTTTTGTTTTGTAATATTCAAGTAGCGGTGATATCTTGTTAATTTTGTTTTTTATTAATATTCATTTACATTGCATATTCATGCCATCTATCATAATTGAAAATACTTACACTTTGGACATTTGTTCTTAGGAAATATGGGTATTACATACACACTTTTTGTGTATTTGAATTCATACAGTTCAAAATGGAATGTTAAAGCTCGTTTAGTTCGATTGATAGAGGTGAAAAATTCTGAACCAAATATAAGATACATCAAAGTTTTACAGTTGGTGTTCTTATTTGCAGAGGCATGTACAAATTTCTACATATATATTTTATCTCTTAATGTGTCTGTCTACTAATTTGCATATGATTTAAGGATACATTATGTAAGGAACTATTTATCGTGAAGAGAAAGAGAAATTTCAAGAAAAACTTCAGGAACGAAAGGTGTATTGCATAAAGGGAGTTCATATTGTGTCTGTTGATGATAGATTTAAACTTGTGCCATACCAATATCAAATGGTACTAACAAAAGGCAGCGAGATTGTTGATGTTCTTGACACATGCAATGAGATACCCTTATATAAGTGCAACTTGGTTATACTGTTAGAAAATGAGAAGTATATGATCAAGACATACAGCTACTAGGTACCTACATTTTTAACATGTTGTTAGCTAAAGTACTTATCTGCTTAATATAACTAACATTTAAATTTTCTTAGGTGTCATTGGATTAGTAGTATTTGTAACTGAATGTTAATATCTCCATGGTGGCGGTGCAGTAAAAAGAGAGATTATACTAATTGATCTTAGGTAAGTTATTCTTTTTCATGTTCTATATTAATTTTTTTTACTTTGGTCACATATTTTAGTTATCTCTAACATTATTATTTTGATTTAGAAATAGTATGACATTTGTTCGCTTGACTATTTGAGGAGAATTTGCACGAGACGATACCAATAATTTGCTTGAAGATGTTGGAAAAAATAACTTCTTGCTTGTTTATGGAGTTATGATTAAATATTACCATGGTAACTATATATTGCATTTTAATAAAAACAGTTATATTTCAATGGTTGCATTTTATATCATTAGTTAATTACATTTTTCAATGTGTAGGACCATGTCTCTCCATGAGCAAATATAGCAAATTGTACGTGAACCCTAACTTGGCTTAAAGGAGTTGTATTCATGCTTGGTAAGTCAGACATGCACTTATGAAATGATATCTGTGATTGGAATTAATGATGATTTATTTTTTATGCTCGTACGAAATAAAATTGAACTAGGTTTCATAATGACCGTTGTATTCAAAAGTTAGTCAAATGGAATCGTACAATGGGACTTCAATTAATCATTTGTTGATAATTTCAAATGCAAAGAGAATTCAAATTTGTGAATATGCGCTTTCACAAAATGTGAGTATGCTCAACTTAATAAGGTGAACTTGAATTGTCTAAATAATATATGCATTTGATACATTCTAATGTTCTTTAGGTCAAGTTTTTTCCCATATTGGCATACATCATTGGCATAAGCAATCACAATATTTGATATGATGCATGTAGCGTTTGTGGTAAGAGTGTTAATTTGTACAATGGATGCTCATTATGTTCTAGATGCAACCTACAAGTTGAAGAACCTATACAATGGTATAGTTGTTTTACATTACTGTCATATAAATTAAAATCTGACATTATACTTAAGGTATGTTGTACATTAATTTTTTTCTTTACACAGCTATCGGATGCAAATTGTAGTAAAGATTCTAGCGGTTGCAAAAAACTTGAACTTTTAAATCGACAGGCATAATTTGTATTAAAGTGTCCAGCTACACGTTTAAAAGGATTAGTCATTAAGGTATAATGGTTATGCTTTTTTTTTCTTTTCTCGTCATGGATATATTAACCCATATCTATTATTATTTTCATCATTTCACAGCATAGTAGAAAAGATGTGTTAAAGGATTATATTTGTGTATGCAAGAACCATGCTTTCACGTTTATAATCTTTACACCAATCAATTTATATGAAACAACATATCCTCTAATTGTTTCATATGTTGTCAAAGTTGTTAGTCTCAAGAATGCTTACGTCTTTTTGATGGAATTCCGACGCTTTGTAAGTCACGTGGTGAGTATGTTAAAAGCATTTTTAATTTAAAACTTTCTGATAATTTAATTTATACATAGACAATTGAAAATTTTTCTATTTACTAAGTTTTTATTTATTTATTGATAGATATTACAGATCGTTGAACAAAAGAAGACGTTCTCTTGAACCAGTAGCACATGTGAATTTTTTTAATTTCGTTGGATTTAATGAGATAGTTATTCATTGTAATTTGATATAAATTATTGTGTTCCATTGAATCTTGAATTATTCCAACTACTTCAAAACTTTTTTTTAATTTACTAATAAATATGAATATTTTGTTTAAGTTATCAATAGATGTAAAGTATTAGAAATGAATTTTAAATCTCATATTGTTTAGTTGTGCATAGCACGGATTCACTAGTAGTACTATATATAATAGTAAAATGTTAGGAGGTCTTTGACCTTGAAATTTTCAATCCCTTTCTGTCAAAATTTTAAATTTTTAAAAACATAAAATACATGTGTCATATTGTTATTCATTTCTTTTAATTTATTTATTTATTTTAAACTTCATAAATACTATCCATTGATAATTATGGTAACATTTAAAAAAAAATGCAAGTATATTCTTTTTAAATTTATTATATATTCTTTTAATCCTGCCATAGCATGGATTAAGAATTCCGCCCAAATTTTAAGTTTGAAATTCAAATACATACTACCCAATATTATTCACATTATTCCATTAATTGGTCAAATGATTCATTCCTAAAATATTTCAGAGTCCAAGAATCTCACTAATCTTCTTAAAAAAATACATTCCTAAAATCTCTTCCTAATTTAAATATAATTTCATTTATGAGATCCCTAATATTTATTATTAAATCTCTATTTTAATTTCTATTATTTCCATTAAAACAGGTCAATGATAATGTAATAGTTCAATGATACTGAGAGGGAGGAGATAATACAAGAGCGGCGATCGGAGTGCAACAATGCTCATACGGTGAGAATGAAGAACTGCTCTGCTTCCTAAAAGGGTGATTTTTTTTTTACATATATGTTGTGTTTTAGTTGTTTTAGTGCTTGATCAGTTGGTATTTTATGTTGCATGCATATGTTTTTGGCGAGGAGGGATGTCGCTTGCGAGAATGACTTTTGTCGGCCCCCGATGTTTACCTAAGTCATCATAAGTCGAGTAAAGCACGATACTCTCTCTATTAGAACTTACTCTCCTAAAAGAACAATTGCGACGGGAGTTTGAATTTAAAAACTTGATTTGATTACGGGATTTTTGAAAAATGTTTGGAGTCGCTACCCAACATAGTTAAAAATGTATTAGGTCACCTAAAACTAAGCGTAATCTAAAGATTAAACTTAGATTTTTCAAAAATGTTTTGAAAATGTCCTTCTGAAGAAGGTTTTTAGAAAATAGGTTTGCATCAACCTTTTGAAAGTTTGAAAGCCCTTTTTGAAAATGTGACTTCGGTTTTGGTTTTTGAAATAGAAATCTCTGGTCCGAGGGTTAGTTACGTGCTACTTTTTCGGTACCTACATGTCTATGCACCCTTAATTCACTCACTTAAATCACCGGTTACTAAAAGTCCACTTATATCTTCTTTGAAATTTTGAAAATGAGGTATAATCATTACTTTTTGGATAAGTGATGTATGATGCATGTTTTGAAAAGATGTTTTAAAATAAGAAGTTTTGAAGTGATTTGAAATGGGAATTTGACTTGGTAGAAACTTTTGAAAAGGAAACTTGAGTTGAAATAAAGATTATGACCTCGCCAGTTTAGGTTGCATACGTATCTCATTTGGCGAGAATCGGATCATTCATAGTTCGAACAATGGCCCAAGTGAAAATGGACTCATGGAAGTCTTGGAAAGTTTTTGAAACTTTGGATTCAAGAATTTTGACTTGAAATAGAACTTGAGAGTTAGAAAATATATTTGGAATAGGATTTGGAATAGAATTTGGAATGTTTTGAAGATGCCTTTGAAATAGGACTTGGATTGCTTTTGGAAAGTTCTTGAATTTGAACTTGAATGTTTTTAAAGTGTTTTTAGAAGTGCTTTTTGGAAGCAACTTGAAAAAGTTATGGAAAGTTTTAAAAGGAACTCAAGGGGGTTTTGGAATACTTTTGAAATAACTTAAAAGAGTTTTGGAATGTTTTTGAAATAGCTCAAAGGGGCTTAGGGATGTTTTGAAATCTTAATTAGGGATTTCTGAAAATGTAGTTTGGAATAGAATAAGGTCGGAGCTCTTGTAAACTTGCTTTTGAAAATGATTTGAAAATCATTTTTGCACACCTTATGAAAGGTATATTGACATATTTCATCACATTTAAAAGGTTAGCTAATGAATAACTAAACTCCTTTAAGGCTATGATTTTAAAAAAATATTTTTATAGAAGGGACTAGAAATTTCCCTTAGGATTTTGAAAAGGCTTTGGAGTTATAGAACCCTTACTTGATATTCCACTTCCCTTAAGTAACCTTAATCATAGAGTGACTAAGGTTGCCTTAAGGATTGTGATTTTTGAAAAGCTTTTTTGAAAAAGGCTTTTGAAAACACTTAGGGTTTAGAATCCTAATATAAACCATGGAGATTACATTCAATGGCCATAATCATGAAAGGGTTAAGACCACCTTATGGTTGTGAGCTTCTAGAGAACCTTTTGAAAAATAGATTTTGAAAATGTTAAATGTTTAGCCATTTTTGGTTAAGACAAATTTAAGAGAGCTCTTGAAAATGGTTTGAAGAGGTTGATAGAAATATGGAAGCACTTGGAAAGATTTTGGGAGGAGGATGTTTTTTAAAGCATGTTATGAAAATGGTTTTGAATTGAAAGATCCTTTGAAAAAGGCCTTTGAATTGGAGCCTTGAAGTTTAACTAACTTTGGTTAAGGTAACTAGAGTTAGAAGGGCCTAGGGTTAACTAATTAGGGTTAGGTTAACCTAGACTTGGACAATTTGGGTTAGGTCAACCTAGGGTAAACCAACTTGGGTTGCATTAACTTAGGGTTTAGGGGAATAGTTTTGAACTAGGGTTTAGATCGAGTGGTTTTGGAAAGTTGATTTTCAACTAGGGTTTGCACCTAGTAGTTTTGGAAGGTGGTTTGCATGAAACTTTGAAAGGAGGTTTTGGAGACCATGTTTTCATGTAAAACCTTTTGGAAAGTCAACTTAAGAGAATTGTAAGTTTTGAAAGTCATTTTTATAAAACCACTCAAATAAGTATAGGGTTCATATGGTGGATTTGTAGAAACCACTCCAAAGAGGGTTGCCTTAGTACCATTTCAGCCACAAACTTAAGAGAATAAAACTTTTACTAATCAATGTAGGATAGGTGGTTTTGAAAACTAGTTTGATAGAAACTAATGGAAATGAACTTTTGGAAACCATTTCTTGAAAAAAAGGGAGTTTTGAAAAATCACTTTTAAGGAGTTGAAAACCACTCTAAGGAATAAGGGTTCATGTGGTCAATTTGATAAAAATCACTTAAAAGATGACTCCATGGGACCATTCCAACCATAATATTCAAGAGAGCAAAACGTTAAGAACCTCCCCTAAGGGAGGGTTGTTTTGAAAACTCTGAAATCAATTAAAACCTCTATTAGAAAGGGGGTTTTGAAAGCTATTTCTATGCAAATCAAGAGAGTGGAAATGTAATGATGCAAAGTGAGGGTTAGGGCCTTAGGAAAGTTTTCCTAAGGCATGAAAATCTAGGGTTCTTGGCTTGAACTTCAAGAAACTCCAAGTTAGAAGCATTTTTTGAAAACCATTTGAACATAAACTTTTAAGAACACTTAGAAATGGAGCCATTGAAGCTTAAAAAAAGATTTTAAACAGGACAACAAGACCAACACATGCAATACACGAACATAGCAACAATTATAATGTAAAGGGGGCCATGAATCATACAAGGTTGAAGGGTACACCACAGTGCAAGGGGTTCTACGGCCATACTATCAAGTAATCTTATGAGAGATCCCCCAACTGGTGGCTCTCGTAGGCTTTCTCTAAGCACAGCCTAAGAACCCTCTTATTCCACACATGCAAGAAAGGGAGGTTGAAGATGACGGTTAAATAGAAAAAGTTCAAGTGAGTTTGGAGGGAGAAGAGAAGGAGTGAGAATAGATAAATGTAAAGAGAAACCCCACATTGGTCTTCAATCCACCATGGTTAGACTCTTCAATGGAGGAAAGGCATTTAAAGGCTTTAAACTTCTTGATTTTTGGCTTTTGGAGGCTTATATAGAAATTCAGAGGGTTTGTGCATATTTTGGCAAAGTTTTTCTATGATTTTGCCTCTGGAATATCCAGGAGGTGGCCTGCTATTTACAAGTGAAGAAAAACCCTAGGGGCATATGTAGCACATGCACCAGGCCCCTTCCAATGGCTGAGTGTCACGTGGCACTCCCTATACTACCCTATCGTAGGCAGCAAGCAAAGTTTTAGACAATTTGGTCATTTTCTAGGCGCATGTAGCACACGCTCCACTGTCATGAACTTTTATATTGACTTTGCCTTAAAATTCGTGCAATCTGAGAAATATTCAAGAAAATCGATCGCGTTCACAAAGTTCCCATACTGTTTCTCATAAACTGGGAGCCCTAAGGGAGCTTCAAATGACTTCGGATGATGGAGATATTTTATTAGAAAGCATGCATGAAAATTAGCTTTTCAAAACATCTGTGAGATGCTTCAAGGGTTTCAAGAAATGGCAATTTTTGTGCCACATGATCGTAGCCTTCAGGAAGCGACCTCCTCAATCAAACCGTACAGATAGGAGGTCCTCCGGACAAACTTCAAGGAGTTTCGTAATTTACACATTTCTTAAGTCATTTGACAATATGTTTTAATAAGGAAATTGAAGAAAAAGCCAACCTTGGTGGAGTGTCTGTAAGACGCTCTAAGGGTTTTCAAAGTGGCAAATTTTGGGCCACGCAATCGGATGCCTTAGGAAGCGATATTTTCAATCCCATTGTATCAATGGAAAGACCTGTGGAAAGGCTTTCAGGAATTTTTTGATTTACACATTTCTCAAGGCATTTGACAGTACATTTTAATAAGGTAATTGAAGAAAAAGTCAACCCCAATGAAACGCCTGCGAGACGCTTTAGGAAGTTTTTGTTGACTTAGAAGTGTTTTGAGTTAAGGAATTGGCTTGGAAATGGACAAGGATGTTCAGTGGGGCATCCTAAGGAATGTCAGTTTGATTCCCAAAGCCGGTGTTGTTGGAACGGAGGCCTAAGCCCTTACGAGGTCTGAGCCTTGGGGGAAAAATGGTTATTTTGATTGGGTATCACCGAAACGGGTCTAGAATAAGTTATAATGGCATATTAAATATTTTAGACTATCCGAGGACAGTCTTGGAAAGGTGGACTTAACTGTCTAGAGGACTAGGTACTTTCTCGAGGATATGTCGATTAGCCCATGGGTAGAATGGTCATTTTGACTGGGTATCACCAGAATAAGTCTGGAGTCAATTGGAATGGCATATTGAACATGCCAAAATGTTCAAGGACAGTCCTGGAAAGTGGACTTACCATCTCTAAGACTTGGTACTTTCGCAAAGATATGCCAAGTTAGATGGACTTATCGTCTCAAAGAGTTTGTACTTTCTCGCAAGACGTGCCAGGTTGGATGGACTTACCGTCTCGAGTAGTTTGTACTTTATTGCAAGATGTGCGAATGGACTTATCATCTCGAGGAGTTTGTACTTTCTCGCAAGATGTGGCATCATGCCCAATGTACAGTTTGGTTATTTTTCACCGAGACGGGCTAGCATGCGTTAATGTTGACCTAGATTTACAAGTGTTTTCGTCATTCCAACGATTGTGACTGGTTAGCTTCCAAAGGTATCTCATCATTTGGTAAATGTGTCACGGCCAATAGGTGTTTTCGGTCCCGTGATAAGATATTGTTTAACGGCGTACCCGTGTTGACTTGGCGAGTGTTCTCATCACTCCTACGGGGTGGTGTTGGTTCTAGAAATCGCCTAATCTCAGGAAACTTACCTGATGCCAAGAGACATAATGGACATTCTACATTGGCGGGCTAACAGGCACCAGAAGTGAACCGTTTAAAGTTTGTGAGTGTTTCCGTCACTCTGATGACGGTGATTGGTTTTGGAGACCACCCGATCTCTGAAAACTACCTTGGAAAGCCTAAAGACATTTTGGTCCTTTTGTCTTCAATTTGGCCCTAGGAGCCTTGGAAGCGACCAATTGACTGGACTAGAGTATGAAAAGCCAGTTTAAGCTTGATAATGTTGTGGCGTTTTATTGGAGGAATGGATTGGACCACAAATTGCCGAGCGGACAAAAATGTGTTGCTTACAACTTTCTCTTTTAGGTTACAGCTTCAAGAAATTGATGAAAAAATCATTGTGTACTATATTAATTTCAGCCATAGAGATGAATGATAGTACCTCAAAGAAGTTGAGAAGTTACACCTCTTCTTCTTGAAAATGACTACTTCCAAGAAGATGAGAAATATCAAACAATTGGCGAGAAAATCTTTAAAGTTGAATGATAGAAAGACTCATCAAGGATTGTTTCTTCTCATCCTTTTTAAAACATTCGCAATTGAAAAAATACATAGTGCAATTCAAGGGATTCCGGCATTACTCTAGTATTTGTCCGAGCATCACATTGGTATTGGTCCTCTTGATGATGTATTCTTATTGTTTTATCTTTCACCACTCTGTCAAATATTAAAATGTGACAAATTGAATTGCTCCAACTTCGTTTTCTGATTCTTACAACTTGGTTATGAGTGTAGCAGTCTTTTGTATTAAATTTAATTGACGTTTACCAGTTGAAAGTTGAAGGTTGAAATCACAAAATTGGTGGATTGCTACAACAATTTTTGTCACTTCCATTGATATAGTTTTCCTATTTTGTTTGCATTAGGATTACTGATCTTATTTTTTTTCAATCTCCAAGTTAACCAATCTAGAAAAATTTATAGACTTTTAACATTTGGTCTATGGATTGTTCGAACTATGTTGAAAATTAATTTATCAGATCGGTTTGTTTGATATTTTCTAGTTGGATTCACCTCTATCCAATTTTCTATGGGTTGCATTTTGTCATTTCTTTTTTTTTTTTTTTAATTTTTGGCACCGTTGTTTTGGTAATGAATCAACCAATCTTTCCTAGGATTTGCTATCACATTACCACATGGGGAATGGTTCGTATGTTTGGTGGATTTTTAACGATGGTGTTTTATAATAAGAAATTAAAAAATAAAGTACAAATATACTACAACTCATTCCTATTGTTCTAAAAGAAATTAAAATTGAGAAAGTCATGCAAGGCCTCATTCTCTTATTGTTGTCTCTAATTTCTTAAAAATAAAAATAAAAGGAGTTAAGCACATGGTATCCTTGATTGTTATTAGAGATTTTTTCTTTAAGTAGATGTAAATTTAGCTCTAATTTAGGAGAGCAGTTTTGTTGTTGTTGAATTAAGTACTATTGGTCAGGTTGCAAATGTGACCCAATGACATGAAGCCACGTGGCAAGTATTAAAAGTCTTGGTTGCGTCGGATCCTAAACAACCATTAATGTTGTGGTCCGCTGATCTTTCAAATTCTTCTCTCGTTTTGTAATGTTTCCTTTTTCATTATTTCCATTCTCTAATATTTCATTTTTATCTTTTCACTTTGTGTTCTTCCCTTCTGTGTGAGGTGAGTGTGAGATATATGATTCTTTCATACCCATCTTTGATCTCATCCTATAAAGTGCAAAAAACAAAGAATTGCAGTAGAGCAAATTCTTACTAGGCATTTTTGTTAGAAGTTAATTCAAACTTGAATAAGTTTCTATTATCTCTTTACTTGCAGTTCAAATCCTGATCCTGTTAATGCTGATTTTTCTCTTTCATCTCCTACTTATTTGGTGTTCCTTAATTTTTTAAAAAAATCCTTATTTTTTAGATAAGGTTGTTAAGTTGTTGGTTTATTTTCTCTATTGCTGCCATATGTCTAGATTAGCAGCTTATTTAAGAGTGTTATGTGGATTGAATTGAGATAGAGAAAATTAAGTCAGAAAAAGGATTATGTTCTCTCCCGGATTGGTTCTCATCTCTTTTTTCCCTTTTTTTGCACTGTTTTGTTTAGTTGTAAAATAGTGAAGTTGGTTTATAACCAACATTTGTAGTATCAGAGGCAAGTTTACTGGACGGGGGCTGGAGCAAGTTGCTGGAAAGGCAAAGGAAGGTAAGGAAAAGAATGGCTGCTACAGGTAATAATTCTCAACCTACGGTTCCCATTTTCAAAGGTGAGAACTATCAATTCTGGAGCACAAAAATGAAAACATTGTTTATTTCTCTTGAGTTGTGGGAATTAGTTGAGACTGGTTATACAGAGTGTGATAACTAAGAGGGGAGAATCACTGCTGCTCAAACAACAGAGATGAGAGAAAACAAAAGGAAGGATGCTAAGGTTTTGTCTTACATTCAGCAAGCCTTGGATGATACAATTTTTCCAAGGATAATGGGAGCAGAGACATCTAAAGAAGCATGGGAGTTGCTTCAAAATGAATATGAAGGATCAGGTCAGGTAATTACCTTGAAATTGCAAACTCTTCGTCGTGATTTTGAAACTCTACTCATGAAAAGTTTTGAGTCCATTCATGATTGTCTCACAAGAGTTACTTCCATTGTTAATCAAGCAAGGTCTCTTGGTAAAAATTTAACTAACCAAAAGGTTGTTGAAAAAGTTCTGAGAAGCTTGATTGCAAAACTTAATAGTGTTGTTGCTGTCATTGAAGAGTCGAAGGATTTGTCCACTTTGTCTTTAACTTATCTCAAGGCTCACTGAAAACACACGAGGAGAGGTTGAATAGAGTTGTTGGAAATCAAGTGGAGCAGGCCCTTCAATCAAAGCTTGAAGGTAGAACAGCTCAAATGGAGATATGCGTTCTAATTCATTAAGGTGCAAGTACAATGGCAGAGACAAAAATAACAACTTTCATGGCAAAGGAAGAAACCAGTCCAACAGAAATGAAAGGCAGCCCAATAAAGGTATTAGTGACAAAGGTAATACTGATACCCTTTGATGCTTTAACTGCAAAAAGAGGGTCATATTGAACAAGATTGCTGGTACAAAAATAAAGATCCTAATATTCCTAAATGCTCCATTTGTAACAAGTATGGCCACACAAAAAAAGAGTGCTCGCATAATCCAAAAAATTAAGCAAACTTTCATGAAGAAAAGGCTGATGATGAAAAGAAAAATGAAGAAACCTTGTTTGTCTCATATCTTACCGCAACTACCAAGAATGTTTGGTATATAGATAGCGGTTGCAATAATCATATGACTGGAGATAAATCTATTTTTGTTGAAATTGATGAATCTGTGAGATCTTAGGCTTGCATGGGAAATGACAGCCAAGTGCAAGTGCAAGGAAATGGAGTTGTCATGATTGATTCCAGATTTGGCAAGAAACTTATTCGTGATGATATGTATGTACTAGGTTTGGCTCAAAATTTGACTAGCTTAGGGCAGCTGATGATAAAAGGACATTATGCTATTTTTGATGATGATAGATGCATGATATATAACAAAGGGAATAAGAAATTATTGTTCTCTGTTAAAATGACAGAAAACAAAATGTTCCCTATTGAATTTTCTTAGCTTACTCTTAATGCATTCAAAGCTAATTCAAGTGATGACTCGTAGTTGTGGCACAAAAGGTTTGGGCATTTAAGCTTTGGTGGTTTATGCTTGTTAAATAGGAATTCAATGGTGAGTAGACTACCTCCAGTGCATAGAAATGATGAGATATGTGAAGCTTGTGTTTGTGGAAAGCAGCATCAAACTCCTTTTCAAATTGGGAAGTCTTGGAAAGCAAAAGAGCCCTTAGTCCTTGTACATGCAGACATTTGTGGCCCTATGCATACAACTTCTAATGGAGGAAGTAAGTAATTTTTGATATTTGTTGATAATTATTCGAGGCTGACATGGGTTTATTTTTTGAAGCTGAAATCTGTAGCATTTTCAATTTTTTCTCAATTCAAAGCATATGTTGAGAAACAAAGCGAGTATCCCGTGAAGATCTTGCGCACTGACTGAGGTGGTGAATTCACATCGGAAGAATTTTTTACATTGTGCAAAAATGCAGGAATTCGTAGAGAACTTACAACAAGTTTCACTCCACAACAAAATGGGGTTGCAGAGCGAAAGAATCATAGCATTGTTGAAGTTGCAAGATGTAGGTTAAAAGAGAAAAAGCTTCCAAAGAAGTTTTGGGCTGAAGTTATAGCTACTACAGTATATTTGCTTAACCATTTTCCTATAAAAGTTGTTAAGGGAAGAACTCCATATGAAGCTTGGCATGGAAGGAGGCCAAATGTAAGTCAATTAAAAGTGTTTGGCTCTATTGCTTATGCTCACATTCCATTTGAGGAAAGAGGAAATTTAGATGATAAAAGTAGAAAATGCATTCTTATTGGTTACAGTGATGAAACAAAGGGATACAGGCTTTATGATCCTAATAAAAATAAGTTGTTTGTAAGCCGTGATGTTGTTTTTAATGAAAATGTCTCGTGGGAGTGGGAAGATAGTCTTGCAGATTCTCATGTACTTGCTAAAGGCAAGGAAGATGGGTCATTTGATGTGCTACCAACTGAAGATAAATCTACAGAATCTCATTCAAGAAAGTTTAGAAGTCTTGTTAACATATGCCAGACTTGTGACTTTGCATTTGCTGCTTTAGAACCTGGTTCTTTTGAAGATGCATCAAGAAAACCTGAATAACATGCTGCCATGAGAGAAGAAATGGAAGCAATTGAAAGAAATAAAACATGGAAGCTGGTCGATCTACCTGCAGGAAAGAAAGCAATCGGCCTCAAGTGGATCTACAAGTCCAAGTTCAATTCAGATGGATCTCTTCAAAGGCACAAAGCCCGGTTAGTTGCAAAAGGGTATGCTCAGGTTCTTGGTATTGATTTCTTTGAAACATTTTCACCTGTTGCAAGGTTTGACACTATTAGAACAGTCCTAGCTTTAGCTGCTCAAAAGTGTTGGCAGGTCTTTCAATTTGATGTTAAGTCAACCTTTCTCAATAGAGCATTGGAAGAAGAGGTGTATGTGGAGCAACCTCGGGGATTTGAAGTCAAAGAAATGGAAGGCAAAGTCTACAAATTGGAAAAAGCACTCTATGGACTCAAGTAGGCCCCAAGAGCATGGTATGGGAAAATTGACAAATATTCTATAAAGAACAACTTTAAGAGAAGTGAAAGTGAGACGACAATGTATGTTAAAGTACAAAGCAATAATGAAATTCTCATTGTTTACCTATATATCGATGACATGATATTTATTGGAAATTCCTTAAACTTGATTGAAGATTTCAAGCAAAGCATGATGTCCACATTTGAGATGACAGATTTGGGGCTTTTGCACTATTTTTTTGGGAATGGAAATTATTCAAGACTCTCGTGGAATTTTCTTGGGTCAAGAATAGTATGCTCGTGACTTGTTGAAGAGGTTTAATATGCTAAATTGCAAACCAGCAAAAACCTCCATGAATTCCAATGAAAAGCTTCTACTAGATAATGAAACTGAAAGGGAAGATGCAAAAGAATTCAGAAGTTTGGTAGGAGGACTGATTTATCTCACTCATTCCAGGCCTGACATAATGTTTCTAGTCAGTTTAGTTTCAAGGTTCATGCAAAATCCCAGTAAACATCATTTGGGTGCAATAAAACGGATTCCCAGATATGTTTGTGACACTTTAAATATTGGCATCAGGAATGAACATGTCAATAATTTTAAACTTGTGTGTCCTATACTGACAGTGATTGGGCTGGTTGTGCAGAAGATAGAAAAAGTACTTCTGGTGTTGCTTTGAGCCTTTGGTCAGGAATGATATCTTGGGCAACAAACAAGTAGCAATCCATTGCTTTATCAAGTTCGGAAGCTAAATATATGGCTGCTGCAAAAACAGCTTGTCAAGTTGTGTGGACAAGGCCTATTTTGGCATATTTGAAAGAGAAGCAAGAAAGCCCTACAATGATGTTTTGTGATAACAAGTCAACTATTGCAATGACTAAAAATCCGTTTTTCATGGAAGAACCAAGCACATCAAAATCCATCATCATTTTATTCGAGACCTAGTGACTAAGGAAGAAATCAAGTTAGAGTTTTGCAGCACAAATGATCAGATTACTGATATATTTACAAAGGCATTTCCTACGAAAAAATTCTTCAAGTTACGAAGCTTACTTGGATGTTGTGATCGTTTGAATTAAGGAAAAGCATGTTAGAAGTTAATTCAAACTTGAAGAACTTCCTATTATCTCTCCACTTACAATTCAAATCCTAATCCTGTTGATGCTGATTTTTCTCTTTCATCTCTTCTTTATCTGGTGTTTTTTAATTTTTAAATAAATCCTTATCTTTTAGATAAGGTTGTTAAGTTGTTGGTTTATTTTCTCTACTGCTGCCATATGTCTAGAATAGCAGCTTATTTAAGAGTGTTATGTGGATTGAATTGAGATAGAGAAAATTAAGTCAGAAAAAGAATTATGTTCTCTCCCGGATTGGTCCTCATCTCTTTTTTCCCTTTTTTTGCATTGTTTTGTTTAACTGTAAAATAGTGAAGTTGGTTTATAACCAATAATTTCATCAAACAACATTTGTGCATCTGCCAAATAGTACAAGGTAAGAAATGTTTCGATCCCAAAACCCATGCATCGTCAAATCTTTAATACACATTTCATCAAACAAAACCATGGATTTTATCAAACGAGAAGGTATTCTTATAGTCATCTTCATATGCTACAATTTTTGTTTCTCGCCTGCTTCTCTAGCAATAGATTCACAGTGGACTCTTCCGCCTCAATTATGTTAGAAAAGGATAATTACAAAATGCAATAGGAAAAATAACGAGAGAGAGAGAGGAGGAGGAATTCTATTAAAAATGGGAAAATTCAGTAGACATTAATGGTTGTTTAGGATCCATTACAACCAGGATTTTTAATACTTGCCACGTGACTTCATGTTATTGGGCCATATCTGCAACCTGAGCAACCACACCTAATTCAACAACAGCAAAACCGCTCCCTAATTTAGAAAGGCATATACTTTCAAAATTTAAATCAAAGCTCTATGCATATCTTTTGCCCCCAGTAATAATTTTTTAAGAACAAGTTTAATTTAATGTTAAGGTAATGTGGCATCTTTAGTTGCCATAATAAAAGTAGAGTTTTTCTTCCTCTTCTATTCATATCAAATAATTTTTTTGGAAGGAAGAATACTTTCAAAATTTAAATTAAAGATATATGCTATCTTTCACATATTGTGCATATATATGTAAAGGTAGAGAGCAATTTTTATTTTCGTTCATTTTAAAGATTGCTTTAGAAATGAAAGTACGTATAGAATTCAAATAAAATATACTAGCATTAAATCCGTACTATGTACGGATTAAAAGAATAAATATTAAATATAAATTTTTTTACAAAAAAATAAATTATCGATTGTATATGTTTGAATCTTATACTTATTATATGATTCATATTAAACTATAATAATTAATATAGTCGTTTAATTAATTATAAAAATGAATTGTGAATATTTTAAAGTGATTTTTTTACATTAAAATTTATTTTAAAGTTATTTTTTTCTCTTAAAAGTTTTGCTAAGGCGAATAAATTTTTATTGTTTGTCATGTTTTTATATTTTTACCTTGACTCTTCAAAATTGATGAACTTTTAGTTTGACCCTTACTCAACAAAATTTTTAGATCTCCACTGTACTGCTATTGCGGGCAAAATAGTTTTGATAGTAGGAAAGTTACTATTAGTTGAATAAAAATTAAATTTTTTCCAATTCAGGAGCTACGTTGATTAAATGTATAAGTCATATATTTAGGTGAATTTTCTATTCAATGCATTCAATGGTCACACATATGCATATATATAGATACTCAAAACTAAAATTTTTACTTAAAAATAATTCTTATTTTAAAGTCAAAGAGACTTAATTTATCATTAGTTACTTAATATGCTTAGTAAAATTTAATTTTTAAATTTATCTTAATAAAGAAAATTATTCTTAAATTATAAATTTAGAAATTCAAGTATTCAAAATGTTAGCATTAGTAATTCAATACATGAGTGTAGTTATGTCAAATATTATTTTGAGTTTATTAATCGTCTTTTAAAAATAGTTACTTAAAATTTTAGAAACTACCAATTGAAAAAATATTACTTTGACATGTGTTCATAGTTAGACTTGGCCAATACAATTTTTCATACTCATTATACTCGCATAAATTATGAATGCTTACGTAAGTTAAACTTGAAAATATTGGTCAAGCTAAAAACAATAAATTTTATTGTGAAATTCAATTTTGTTACAAAATAGTTATATCATTCATCATTTAAAGTCACAAAATAACATGAAATCATATTAGCGTCTTGAGACAAAAAAAAAAAAAAAGAAGGTTGAAGTATTATTATCCAGGTAAAATAATATTATTACAATTAAATTTTTACATCCAATTTATTTTTATGTAAATACTATGAAAAAAATGAAAATATTTTATTTGAAAAAAAAAAAGTAAGATTAAGTCCAATCCCAAGCTTTTTTCACCTTTTAATTTCTTTACATGATTTTCTATTACATATGTTGCTGTGATAAATATTGAAGGCAAAAAATCAAAACATTTGATGTATCATTGGAGTTCGATTGTAGATTATGCTTTACCACTCGACGTCCAAAGAGGCAAAGACTTAAAAGAGTAAAGCCAATATAAAAATAGCCTATATAAACAATAAATATAAAAAAAATATTAAAGTGGGGAATCGGGACAGGGGAAAACCTTAGTCTATCCCCGCATTCATACCTGTATGGATTTTCATTTTAACCTTCATCCGCGCCTCCATCCCTATTTTGAATCCTCCATATCCTCCCCAAACAGGGTAGGTGGTCGGATTTCTACTTTTTTTTTGGTCTACTGCCATATCTATATATGTGGCAGCGTACTATTTGTTTATGCATTTATATTTATATTTTTTATTTGATGAGTATCTTTTACAATATAGTAATTCCATAAATAGTGTTGAAATCTAATAATAGTTTAATAAAATTATTAATACAATTTTAATATGTGACAGCTTAATGTGTTGCCACGTACACATGGTAGAATGAATTCCTACAACCTAGGTTGGAGGAAATCATTGTCCTAATTTTATTACATGTTTCATTTTTATTTTATAGCTTTAATATATCATTTTCTTTAGATGGAGCATATTAAAGAAAATTTAGAAATATTATCATATCAATCAATGGATAATATTTATAAAATTAAGAAGAAATAAGAAAAAAATTAAAAAGAACCAATAGTATTTCGTCACATGTATCTTGTATATGACTAAGTGCTAATAAATTAACAAAACTTGTTCTTTCTATTTTAGAAATTTAAAATCTAATTTATGACTAATGAAGATTCTTTAAGAGGATTATAATTAAAAAAAATTTAAAAATATTACCATAATTATGAATGGATGATTAATAAAGGTCCTTTAGGAGAATTATAATTAAAACAAGTATTAAAATGTTACCATAACTATCAATAGATAGCATTTATGAAGTTTAGAATAAATAAGTAAATTAAAAGGAACCAATAACAATATGACATATGTATTAAATGTTTTTAAAAAATTAAAATTTTGAGAAAATTGAATTGAAACTTTCAACTTCGTAGATCTCCTAACCTATTGCTATAATATATAATATAGATATGTATCTTTTGTTGTATGGACGCAAGAGAACCAAATTAGTATTTTTTGTAGATAGGTGCTGCAGTTTGACATGTGTACGGCTATCACAACCAAAGAATTGTGGTGAGCTATAATATAGGCTTACTAAATAAAATATTCATTATGTTACTAAAAAAAATCTTATGAGTTATTAAGTTTTTAATTTATTTTCTAAAAAATAAAGGAGTATAAGTTTTAAAATATACAACATATTCATTATCGGTCTCATACTCTGTTAAGCTTTCAATAATATTAAAAATAAAAATACATAATTTTAATTAATTACTCACTTAGCATATACAAATCCCGTGCTATGCACGGGCACCACGCTAGTATTATATAATATAGATATGTTCCTTCTTCATATAAAACTTCAGGGGAAAGGGGGAGAGAGCTGAGAGAATTTGCAACGAAGCGAGAGAGAGAGAGAGAGAGAGAATATATATATAGAGAGAGAAGTGGCAACGAAGCACGAGAGAGAGAGAGAGAGAGAGAGAGAGAGAGAGAGAGAGAGAGAGAGAAGTTGCAACGAAGCACACGATGGGCCTTGTTCGGCAAAAGAGCAAGGGCAAAGTTCAAAGTTACAAGAAGTCAAGCAAAATGTTACAACAGGGATAGTTTTGTCAACCCACACCCAAAAAAGGCATTAGCTGGTAATGTTTTAAATTTTGACACCACATTTATAAAATCTCTATATTTCAGTATTTTTTTGGCCCCCCGGGGGGTGGGGGGGGGAGAAGTCCCTTAATATTTTTATATTCTGAAAAATAAAAATTATTTATTAAATAAGTAATAATTTAAAAAATTATAGTGCTTTCTAGAGTGTTATGTCATCTTTGATTTATCTCTCACTAAGCGATGGATCTTCCTTACTAAGAAGATCTTGAATTCATGTAATGGGATCTATCTTGTGACTCATCTAGCAAAAGAAACTCATTGTTTTGTGATATGTGGAATAGTAACTCAGCACTCCTCCGAAAGCATCAAATAATTTCTCCTTCATTTATCCAAGAAAAGAATAAAAATCTAATGCCTCAATTTTAGCTTTTAACATATTTACCCAAAAATGATAAAAATCTAATTCCTCAAGCTTTTAACGTATTCAAACTACTACCCTTTTTAGATGCCCGCATGTTTGTGTATCCTTTCGACCCCTTATCTAATGAAAATTGTACTTCTCTTTTGCCGACCACTGATAAATATATCCTTAACTGCCCCAATTAATCTTTAACGTCTTTTTCTTAATTTGTTTCATCAAAGTTGAATATTGTAAGATTGTTGATTCGTTTCATTTGATTACATGAATGGAATGACTGATGTATAGTACATTGTTTTGAAAAAGATTTACATGATATATCCTTGGTTGGGCAATATTTTTCATGAATTTTGTCTTTTGTTTCCTTTTGGAGGGGATAGGGAGAAAAGAATAGACACTTTGCAATATGATTATTCTTTACATCTGACACGAAACCCATATTTACATGTTAAATTAATTCTAATTTGCATTGTTTACGTTCGATAATTTTTCAAATTAAAGTAAGCTTCTTTTTCTTTTGTGTTTTGTTTTCTTGTGAAGAGAAGTAATTTTCTAAAAGGCACTTGAAAAAACGAAACATAAAAAATATATATAAAAGAATAAGGCAAGATTGATAACCCACAACTGAGAGAATAATTGCTAAATTAATTATCTTATATTTTTCACTGAGAGAACTAATTGCTAAATTTTCCCATAGCTCCCTAATTTAGATGAAGGCAAGATTGATATCGAGTCTTTGACTATTTGTTCCAAGACTAAGAGAATCTACCAACTAGATTATTGACAGCTTTGCCTTTATAAATGTTAGACGAAAAGAACTTGTTATTCTTTAACTTTGATCTTAATAATTTTCATATTCAAATAACATATACTTGGGCGTTGTTTGATAATCTTAAATATTACGTATGGTAGAATTCTAATATTAATTTGTAGTGTGGACATTTTTAAGTACTAAAATTCTGAAGATAAAATTCTTAGTTGAAGTTAAAATGTAAAATTACATTCCACTTAGCATATATTGATTAATAGATTAGAGTATTCCAACTTAAAATTAAGACACTTTTTAGTTTAAAATTCATATATAAATGTATAAGATGGTGTGTTATCGAATATATCTAATTTTTAAGCATTTTATATATTTCATTTTAAGCACTTAACTGCATTACTAAGAAGACCTTAGTCTAAATTCCAAAACTTACTAAACAATGATATTTTATTTAAATTCAAAGGTTGAAAATAGATTTGTATGTGCCAAGGTGCTTTATAATTTGGTTGAGGTTAGAGAATTTTAATAAATTCAAAAACATTTGGAATGTATCCAAAACTATCCCTCACTGTGTCATAAATGAAACCTATCAAATGTGAAAAAGGATTATGGATAGGGCTATCTAAAAATATGGTTTTTCAGCATATTTCTCACTCCTAGAGACCCGTAATTGGGCTCCCGCATGCATTTAATAATGTGGGTTGCTGTTTATAGTGAGAACATGAAGTAACAAATAAGACTATGTATATCAATGTATCATTTCTTTGTGTTTATAAAGATATGATTTTAAGCACCTAACTGCATTGTTAAACAAGCATAGGCTAAATTCCAAAAGTTAGATGAATTTAAGTTATTTCCTCAAATATGAGAAGTCAAAAACAAAGATTTTTTTTTTTTTTCAAATTCAAAAGTTGAAAATAGGTTTATCTGTTCTTAAATGAGAAAGAGGATTATCGATATAGCTATATAGTAATTTTATTTCTCAGTGCATATTTTACGTAATTAGATTTCATGTACATTTATGAATGTGGATCTTATCGTCTTTTGTTTAGAGTGAGGAAATGAAGTAACAAATAAAAATTATTTAGGCAAACCACTTTTTTGTCCTCTTAGTTAGACATATATCCAATTTTGTCTTCTTACTTTGGAGATATTTCAAAATACTATTTTCCTTTATTTTTTGTTCCACTTCTTCACGAATCTTGTACTTGTTGTTCTGTATACACACTTCTGACTATCTTCCAAATTTTTTTTTTCCATATATAAGTAACAAAGAGAAATTCTTTCTCCGTTTTATTTTTTTATGTTATTTTTGCATGTTGTTTATATATAAATATTGTGGTATTTAGTTTTAATTTGTAATTTGTAATTATTGCTTTCAAGTATTTATGACTTCCTTCCACAAGCTATATTGTATTTCTCTATTCTTTTTTCAGTCCAGAAAAAGTAGATTTATCAATTAGTTAGTTTAGCTTAGTAACTATTATGTTATAAAAATAGTAAGGACCCCTTTTTTTCAACTGAATTCAGTCATAACTCAAAACACAAAAATCACTTTGCATTTCAATCATATCCACATTTAATAATTTAGTGCGTGTTTGGAAAAAGTAAAGGGATTAAATAGAAATACTAATTACCACTAATAAGAGGAATACAAAAATTTGATGTTAAATGGCTTACCATACTTTACGGCCTTTTTGGAACTTGAGAGAGGTAAGGGAAGGGAAGGCCAGAGAAAAGGAGGAAAAGAGAAAATAAAGAAAAACTACTTATCCTTCCTTATTTGATTTTGTTAAGAAAATAAGAGAAAAGTAGAAGGAAAGAAGGGAGAGAGTGATTTAAAATTTTTCAATGTTTTTTTCTTCCCTTTCTATCGTTTCTTTTACTTTACCTCATAAGTAGAATCAAATAGGAAAATGAAAGTAAACAATAAATTTTTCTTTTTTTATGAAGTTCCAAACAGGCTGTTAAGCCAATTAAATACGTTAAAATGGAGGGTGTTTTTGAGAAACCTTGAAACTTAAGATAACAAAATTGTGTCCGTAGGATTATTGCCTTGCAAAAGGCACAGGAGGACTGAAAAAATTGATGAATTTTCTCATTTAGTCATAAGGATTCCAATCTCCAGAAGAACACAAATTAAAAAAAAAAAAAAAAGATAGTAAAAAAGAAAGGGCGAAAACGTAGCACGCAAGTTCTAAGTCAAGCGGTTTCAGGTAGTCTTTCGCCTGAGTTGATAAGCTGAGGTTGCGTCCGCCGGAGAGTGTCTCTTGTCCATCTTTCTTCTTCTTCTTCTTCCAAGGAGAGGAGGATAACTGCCTATCATCCTATTTGATTTTCGGATGGAGATCGTTTATCTTTTATCGTTGATAAAAATTGCTTTCTTCTGTTCTCTGACTAACAAATTGGAGGAGTATCTGAAGGCGAACTTTCACATCCCACCGAAAAACGCTTCGGTGGAAGCTCTGGAGAGATGGAGGAATTTATGCCGCGGAACTGTGAAAAATCCTACAAGGAGGTTTCGTTATACAGCAAAAGTTAAAAGGAGACGCGAAGCAGAAGCAATGCGACGTACAAACCTGGTTAGTGTGGCGACCTTTCTTTTCATATCCCCGCCATTTTCAATTCATAAACTTTGGTCTGCCTCGGAATATTCGGATTTCATGGAAACTGAAAACACAAATAAATAATGCTAGCAAATAGCGATAGCCCGATCTTCTGGGTCTGTAGTATGTTCGTTGGGCTACTTGCTTCATCCGCCGCGAATGGTATATGGACCCATGCGTCTATTCCATGAATCCTGTTTATGGATTGACGAAAATATGTGGTTTAATCATGTTGGAGTCTGAGAATTTATTGGGTTTTTAATTTCGAAGTATTTGGTGAAGGAATGGAAGAGAAAATGCAAAGAAAATCAGTTTCCGTTGCTTAGTTACCAAGGAAAACAAGAAGTAAAAACATTGCGGGAAAAACAGGGGAAGTTTTTGACTTTTAGTATCACTTTCCCCTCTGTTTTTCTCGACTTATTTCCATTTCTTGGAAAAAAAAGTTTTCAATTTAACGTTTATTTAAGTTGAAGGAAAATGTTTAAAAATTTTCCTTTTCATTTTCCTGCACCATTTTGAGCACTAAATTAAGCCTTGGATTAAGATTTGGAAGCTCTGGTTATCACTTAGCTTGAGGAAGATTTTATACTTCTTGAAACCTTGAGTATTCATTGGAGTGTCAGAATGGGGGAGAATGTTACAATTGCCATTCAAGTTGCTTCCAAAGCATCTGTGACTCGTGACACTTATGTGTGGAACTTTTGTGTTTTCTAATCATGCTTCTATAGACATGTTGTATGTCTCCTTGTGTCGATCTAGAAATGTCTCACAATGATGTTATTGGGAGGGCCATTTGGTTGGGGTTTAAGTTCCTTGCTGCCGTAGCTTTGTACCTGTGCCTCACTATTCTTATAGTGATTATCAACAATATTGAAGCTTGTGCCTTGTTGCTTATAACTATTGCTTTGTTTTGAGTCCCCATATGCTTTTAACCACTTGTGGGCTTGCTTGTTAGCTTCTAGGACAAATGTGACACGACTCTATTTCTTGCCTGTTGACCTTAGTTCTGAAGAATGAGATATTCTTCACATTCTATTTTTTGCCTATGTTGTTGGCAAGTGTGCCTCCAAAAGCAAATAAAGAGCGTCTCTAAGTGATAGATGCTTCAAAGAATGGAAGAAAAGGGGGACAAATCTGGAATTTGACATGAAACATGCCAAGGAATTTGTATAATTTTGTTTAGGATTAATTTGACTCTTATTTTTATGTATTTCATAGGTTTGAATATTGCTAGACAGTTTTTATGGCTTTTATTAAGTTTTAGGTGTCAAGGGTGTTCGGTAATCTTGCGAATTGCTGTACATGGGCTGTAGGGGTCGCCCATGCCTATGGGTCATCTTGTGGGTCAAATTATGTTATTGGGTCTTATATGGAGTCTTTATTTGATTTGGAACATTCTAGTTAGTCAAACTTTCTTAATTTGCTAATCTTAGAGTCATAGTCCTTGTAAGAAATAAAAATGGGTGAAGTTTAGCAGCCTATCAATATGCATGCAATTTTTTGATTTATTGGAGTTGAATTTTAGAGAATTTATGTGCAAATGGGTAGTACTTTATGCAACCTTATCTTGGGAGGAAATTCCTAGGGAATTCAAGGTGGGATTCCTAGGGATTCCTTATTCTCTTTGTTCTTCTTCTCAGATTACTGTTCGCCGGCCATGAAAGTGCCATTTTTAGCTCGAAAACCTTATCCAATTATGCCCAAATCAACCCTATCCCTTTCTACGTATTAGCCTTAAATTAGAGGTTTAAACTTTCTAAGTTTCTAAGTTTGGGATCAGAAAAGCGATCTAAACTTTCTTCAACTTAATTTTCTCTTTTACCACCACCATGGTTATTAATGTTGCCTTCTCTAACCAATTTGAAGCTGAAATTGTAAGTTTCAAGAAAAAGACAGTTTCAATAGAGAATGATATTGACAAAAGATTTAAATCTTTGGAGAATAAAATTCTATCGTTAAAAGCTGCTATTGATGCTGTCCTTTACCAAAGTAAAGGAAGAGCGAACACAATAAGGTTCAACCTTTTAATTCGACATTAGCAGCTGCAGCCACTGCCTAATTTTTCTCCTCTTGAAGTTATTTATAAAGATTGGCAAGTGATGTTAAGGAACGGAAGCCAAAGTTGCTACTACAAATCAAGAAAACATCAAGGAACACGATGTCCATGGTGCTAGTGTTCATGAAGGCAAAGAAAAGTATGAGAATGCAGCTGCATTTTCTACTCTTCACAAGGAAAAAATGGTTATGACTTCCAAGACATTCCAATAATTGAGTTTGTCAAGCCAACTAAATTGAATGGGTTCAATTGACTGATAGCAAAGTTGGAGTCTTTGGTTCTCTTTGTTGCTTCAAACAAATCAATATGAAAAAGACTCATGTTTAGGTTTTTAAGTTGCTCGTACTTCAGCACTTCAAAACTCATGCATCAGTTTTTTCAACTACAGGGGAGAATTGGTAGAGCATGGAAACAAAAGGATGGCAAATGTAGAATTTTACATGAGCTTGCTTAGGACTTTTTATAATTACTTTTGGGTTAACTTGAGTATTATTTTATGGACTTTAGAGGTTAGAACCACCGGGTTTGAGGTGTAAAGGGTATTTCATTAATTTTGCAAATTGTTGAACATAGGGTATAGGGAGGGGTCTCACCTATGAGTTGTCTTCTGGGTCAAATAATGTTATTGACTCTTATATCGAGTCTTTATTTGGTCTAAAATATTTTAGTCTAAGAAGCACGGACACTTTCAAGAAAGTGCCATGTTTGTGTTGACTACCATTTTGGACATGAAACTTATGGGACACTTTAGACCTGTGACGGACACTTGTCTAAATGTGTTTTGTTATATTTTGAAATTTGTTTTTAGAAGTTGGACAATTGGGGAACATGTATCCATCAATTGGCACCCATGAAATACGTAGGAAGTTTGAAAAAATAACTTAGGATTCAATTGTAAAACAACAAACAATATAGTGGGCAAATAGATATGTTAATTTATTTTATGTGAGAGAGAGAGAGAGAGAGAGAGAGAGAGAGAGAGAGAGAGAGAGAGAGAGAGAGAGAGAGAGAGAGAGAGAGAAGGCAAAGAAAAGAAGAATAGAGAAGATGAGAATCAGGGAGCATAGAGACAGAGAAGCAAAGTGAAGAAGAAGAAGAGAGATAAGGGCACAAGCTCTATGGACTAGATCTAGATTTTATTCATCTCTTCACAGTCTAATTTCATTATATATCAATAAGGCCTATTTATAGGCCTCATAAGACTTATAAACCACGTAAACGACTATGAGACTGTTTCCATTCATGCCTTTTAAGTTTCTGCAGCAACAATTTTCCGGCCCTTTCCCGGCCCCCTAGTTCCCTTATGCTTGGTGTAACTTAGAGTTGTTTGAGTGCAAACGTTAGCTTGTGAACTGTTTGATTTGTTATTCCACAGTGGTTAAATTAAGTTTATTAGAGCGGTTTGTTTATCCCATATCTCTGCAAATTTCTTGGTTGTCTATTATTTCAGTTCTGTCAACTTTTTTCTGTGGAGGTGTACTTGCTGGATTTTGGGTATTTGATGCTTATTTCCATAAAGTTCTCCAACATATTGTCACAGTGCATGTTTTAAAAACATAGGGCTGCATTACATCTCCACAATCCAACTAAGCCTAACGAATTACCTAAAATCATTAATACTCAAACTACCTTCTTTGATGGGATAACACATTGAGTACCAATCAACTATATGGTACTTGAACAGTGGATTGGTACTCACCAAGGTCACCCGACAAAAATTACACTGGAGTTTGATCAATTCTCTTGGTTAATGAAGCATAATTAATGAACATATAAAATAAGTGGGAAGAATTGTTAGCCTACTATGCTTTCATAAATACTACGTCTTTCAATCCCCTAATCTCGTCTCAAAGAGCTAAATAACACTATCCTATGTAGCTTTGGCCTTAAAAGAAGACCGAAGTGAAACTTATAAATAAAATAAAATAAAATAAATAAAAAAAAGGAAAGAAAAAATGAGACCCAAGTCAGAGACCCAAATAAAAGTGGGGAAGAGACCCCACCCTGTGACCCATGCTATTAGCCTACCCACGCATGTCCTGCACCTCCTTAATAGGGATCAATTCACTCTTTCCCACATTCACGCTAAACCATGCCATCCCCTCAAAACAAATTAAGATAGTGAAAATGTCTTGATTGCATCTTATTTGCCTTACATAAAATAGTGGTCTCATTCATGAAAAGAAGGTGCAAAATCGATATTGAATCCCTATCCTCTTGTCCTACCTTAAGGCCCTAATACTTCCTGCTCCCATTGCTCAGCTGATTGTCCTACTCAAAGCCTTCATAACAAACATAAACATAAAAGGTGAAAGGAGATCTCTTTCCCCTCAGCCCCTTGTACCGAGGAAAAAGCTTGCGGGATAGCCATTCAGTGGCACTAAGAATCTAACAATGGAAGGCAAAATTGAATTCACAACCTCCATTTCTCCCAAAAACCTGTCCTTGCTAATAAGCTCAATTTGCCTATTAGGAATTTTCTTGTGATTATAAGCTTTCTTGATGTCTAATTTATGAATAAAACCTAGTTCTCCACAACATACCTTTGAGCACATGTACTCATTAGCCATGAGAATTGCATGCAAAACCTGCCTCCTACCTACAAAGGTATTCTTATAACTGGAGACAATACATGAGCACCATGTGCAATTGCATTGCTAAAATTGCAACCCAAAGTCTAGTGCGTCTGAATCTCTCAACTCTGTAGCACCGGCCATTTTTTTAGGACCAAAGCATAAAAGAGGCCTTTAGGCGCCTTTCTTAAAAGCGTCAACCTCATGAAGGCTTTGTAAAATCCTGTCCCCAATACTCTTAACTTGCAAGAAGAGCAGTCATCTTCGTGCCATCCGGTCCCTGGGCCTTGTCCCATAGTCCTTTAAAGTGGCCAATTCGCTACCTCTCATCAATTGTCATGCCATGTGGTCCACTTTATTCCTCCTCCCTCCCTCGTCTCAACCCCAGCAATCACCAAACTCTCAAAGTGGCTAGATCTTTGATGAACAAGAGCCAACCTACGAACAAGATTTGTATTCCTGTTGGCTTACTTAGCCACCAGGTGCTTGGATTTCTACTACCAACTAATTTTCATCAACACTGGATTCTCAAATAGTTGCCTCTTCCTTCTGCGTAGCCTGTTCATTTGTAAGCCCTCCCTTGCTCTCAATGACATTCAACCCTCTAGCCTCCTAAAGAGCCAACTTTGCAAACTTCTTTATGTTCCATCTCCTGAAGTCTTCTTTATACAATACCAATTTCCTTGCAATAAAAAAGCTAGAATCCCCTTCTACTTGATATCCTCTCCACCATTCTTTCACGTTCATGTAAAAAAACCTTTACCTTCAACCACATATTCTTAGGTTGAACAGACTTTTCCCACAACGAATCCTGCCACAATTCAAAACACTAGTTACATGATCTGAGACCGGTCTTGGAAGGGCACGTTAGAAATTTATTCCTGCCACTCCAAATAGACCAATCATCTATCAGTCCTACAAAGGAAGGGTGAATTCCTATTATTGCACTAGGAGTATGTGTATCTAGCCACCCCTTAAAGGCAAATCCATCAACTCATTAGCTTTTTTGAAATCTTAAAACTCCATCATAGCTGTGGTGATATTTGTGCATCCCTGAATTGAGAAGTGAAGAATATTGCAATCCTTCCAGTACACCATGGTCTATCTCACCAACCTTAAGCGGCCTACGTATCAACCGACATGTCTTTTCTATTGGCATGAAGAATTGGACCATACACCCCCTGGAAAACCTATGAAAGCCATTCTAAATATTGGAAGGAAAAGGACAGGATCCTGAATATCCTATCAACACATCCATTCAATTTGAAATTCTCATACCCCCATAACACTTACCAACTTGAATCTATCAAATTTAGCATGATGAAACAAAAGAAGAAACAAGTGAAGGGATGAATAGTTGACACAAATATTTGTTTCAAAGGATTTAAATTGATCTTGATAAGAAACTTGTTTATGGCTGATCAGGGCAGTTTAGACTGGCTTTATTGACAGCCCTACCTACCATCCCCCCTCATATCCATGGAAATGAGCTTGGACCCTTATTTGACAGGCACCAAACTTCTGTCAATCTCTGCAACCCCCTCAAACATTTGAAAAACTCGAGTCCTTTGAGCTTAGGAGAAAGGTCCTTCAAACAAGCACATATCTACGAATGTACATAGCTGAACAGCTTCACGGACTTACAAACCCCATGACCTTGCTCCAAGAAGGAGAACAAAGAAATGCCCTTGCCTCCATCATTGATGAGGTCAAAGGTCTTCCACCCAACTTGGTCAATTGTTCCATGCGTTCTCAATGCTATTCTACAGCACTTTTGGCGTTGTATGAGAATATAGGGGTTATGATGGGTTGATGGAGAGTCACCGGATAAGTTAGATGGCACCTGGGGAATTTTTGGTGAAGATGGGGTAAAGGACAAACCAACCTATGCCATGGAGAGGGGCAGCGGAAATAAGACACAAGTGTGCATTGAGTGAATTTGTAAGTGAATGAGTGTCTAGTAGGGGAGCCTAAGGGCCTCTTATATAGAGCCTTATGGTAAAGCGCAAGTAGGATTGGAATTTTTAACAATGAGGCCTATCTTTGAGAGTCCTTTCCCTAGTAGGCCAAAGAACTAGAGTTCCAGTTGGAGCAGTCTCCCTCTCTTTGTGGGACTGGCCTAAAGGCAGTTAGACCTATGTGGGGTGCAGCCTTAAGCTGATGCCTTCGTCCTGAGCCACTAAGTCCCCAGAGTTCTCGTGGTGCCTACCGAACAAATTGTTCGGACTTATCTAGGCTTGCCTTAGGGCCTAGGCTATAGCGAAGTGTTTCATTGAACCAGTGATGTAGTACATAGGCCAGAGCACACATAAAGTGCTTGTGGTCTTTAACATGTGAAGTTGGTTCATGCAATCTGCTCAAGGTCCCGAAAACCTGTGATGACCTCACAGAGTAGGTGTGAGGCTCTGCTCATGTTGGGGCATATGCAAAGGTGCATACATGAGTATGAAGTATATGTAGGTGTCAAATCTTTGTAGGAATGTTTCTTTGCATCTGTACTACAGCAACAGCCATGCTACTTTTCTTGGAGGTTGTCTTGCATCAGAGTGGACACAAAATTGGACATAAACTGTTTATAAAGTAGAAGTTGGATTGAAAATCAGAGGTCAAACAAAGAAATAATAACAGGATAACACCCTATTCAAAGAAGTGCTAATCAAATTGGTGACGCCTCACATGATTTCTGGATTGTGATACAAATTTACAAGACCTAATACGAAAACCATGATTTTAAATGAAGGTGTTTCGAATCAAACTTGTTTTTAGACTAATGGATGCATCCCTTTTCTCCTGGCATGAATGATGTATTTATAAATTAGTATTTTGACTGATCATTCAAAGATGAAGGGTGAAGAGTAGGTGACCGGGGAAGTGAATAGCCATCTCACAGTCTAAACAATGAAAGATCAATGCAAGTTAATGCCATGTTATACTGGTTTATGTATGCAGAAAGATCTGGACACACTAAGATCGCATGGAATGTTAGGATTTCCATCGAAACTTAAACAAATTAATTGTTCCCTAAGATAGTTTGTATAGAGAAGACAGTTATGGAACAGCGATAATATGAGATCTCGATCTGATTGTAATACCCTAATAGTACACCAAATTTAAGGAAATCCCCGACCCGCCCCCCCCCCCCCCGGCCCGCGGGGGGCGCCCGACCATTTATGTGTCTATTTATAAGTTTCAATTTTGTTTTGTGTCACATGAGTTTCTTTGATTCTTACACTGCTCATAGTCTACCAGGGAAAAGTTTCAGCTTTTGAGAAATACAAGCCCCCACAGGAGGTTAGGCGAGCCGGCTTTGAAATTGATGCGGATACGCTTTCATCCTTGGTCTTCTTTTGTAATCGCAAAGGATTGGAAGGACTCTGTGGTGTTGAAGGGATTGCACGACGCCTCGATGTCTCACTAGACAGGGGAATTAGTGCAATTGAACAAACACCTCTTCCTGTCAGGCAGAAACTCTTTGGTTCTAATACATATGACAATAAATCTTGCAAGAGTTTCTGGACATTCACATGGAATGTATTGCATGACAGCACTCTCATCATCTGCATGGTTTGTTGCATGGTATGTATAGTTCTTGGAATTGCCACAGAAGGGTGGGCTGAGGGTATGTATGATTGGCTTGGGTACGTTCTGTATATTCTTGTGGTGGTTATGAATACGGCAATCTGGGATTATAGACAATATTTACAATTCCAGGATTTGGTTGAGCAGAAAGAGAAAACTTCTATATGTGTCATGAGAGATGGAGAAAAACAAAGGAGGCCTATTTATGATCTGGTAGTCGGAGATGTTGTTGTCCTATCCATTGGGGATCAAGTCCCAGCTGATGGGATTTTTATTTCAGGTTATGACTTGTTGGTCAATGAATCGACTCTGAGACAAGATAGTGAACCAGTGGATGTAAATCAGGAAAATCCATTTCTTTTTTCAGGGGCAAAAGTGCAGTCTGGGTCAGGGAAGATGCTGGTGGCATCAGTGGGCATGAACACTTACTGGGGCAAACTGATGGCGACTCAGAGTCGGAGAGGAGAAAATGAGATACCACTCCAGGAAAAGTTGAATAGTACTGCTACAATTACAATGAAATTTGTTTTGACCTTTTCGTTGCTGACTTTCCTGATGCTGACAACAATGCTTGTGGTGGGAAAAGCACTTCGTAATGAGTTCCTGGAGTGGTCAAGAAGTGATGCATTGAACCTGCTGAAATACAGTGCTAAGGCAGTGACTGTAATTGTGGTTGGAGTTCCTAAAGGCGTGCCATTGGCAGTGAGGCTGATCCTTGCTTTTGCTGCCAGGGAATTAATGAACAAGAGGGCTCTTTCGAAGCATCTTTTTTCATGTGAAACCATGGGTGCTGTTGGCAGTATCTGCATAAATAAAACAGGGACAATGACAACCAACAATATGGCGGTAGATAGGTTATGGATCTGCAATGAAGTGATGTCAAGTAAGGATGCTGTGGCTTTTCTGAAATCTGCTAAATCTGAGCGGCTGTTGGACCTTTTGTTGCGCTCTATATTTCATAATTATGGTTCTCAGGTAGTACAGGTAAATGATGGAAGGAAAAGGATTTTAGGTAGCCCAACAGAGAGGGCATTGCTAGAATTTGCCTTGGATTTGGGAGGTCATTATGTTGATATATGCCAGGAGATTGAGAAATTGGGTGAGTGGCCTCTCAATTCACATAGTAAAAGGTCAGTACTTGTCCCTTGTCATGAAGGTAGAATCCGTTCATTCTGTGTAGGTGCAGCAGACATTATCTTGGATGGGTGCAATAAGATTGTTTCTATTGATGGAGAATATGTCCATTTGTCAGAGGAACAGAGAAAAAATATCTTGAATATCAAAAATGGTATTTGTCATGGAGCTCGGAGAACTCTGTGCTTTGCTTTCAAGGATGTTGCTGATTCTGGTGATCACAGAATACCTGATGATCACTATACATTGATAGCTGTTGTTGGAATTAGTGATCCAGTGCGGTCGGAGGTCAAAAATGCTGTTAAGAAATTTTCAACTGCTGGGGTTACTTCACGTTTGGTCACTGCTGATGATATCAATTCGGCTAAAGCAGTAGCTAAAGAATGTGGCATGTTGACCAATGATGGTTTGGCCATCGAAGGGCCAGAGTTTCGTTCTAAAACTACCAAAGAGATGGAGGTGTTGATACCAAAACTTCAGGTCTCTAGTCACTGTATTGAATAGTTCTTTAAATCTGATGAATTTCCACCATTTCATAGGACTGATCTTCAAATCTTTGCCCATATGTACAGGTGCTGGCTAGAGCCGCACCTAAGGATAAACACACTTTGGTGACCAAGTTGAAGAGTACCTTTGGGCAAGTTGTTGCTGTGACTGGTGATGGGACAAATGATGCCATTGCTCTTCATGCGGCAGACGTCGGACTTGCAATGGGTATAGCCAGCAAAAAGGTCTGTTTCTTACTTGTCTTGTGCATAAAACAATGTGAACTCCTGTTTCCAGTCAGAATTTTCATCCGCGTTGCTCTCTTTCTACTCGTCTTTTAAAATGTTACCATCGCCATTTACTATTTGTAGTTTCCATGCCTCATTCCCTAGATACCATGTTTGAAGATTTTGAATAAGTATTTATACAGGCATATATATGCATTGGATGTTCCTTGTAAGTGTGAGACCAATGAAATGAGCAAGTGCTTTTGGAGCATTTTGTGATGTACCACCTGTTAACTTCTGGGCCAAATTTTACGAGGTTACAAGGCAAGCCAGGCAGCAACACTTGAGGTGCTGATATTGGATAGTAAGAAAAAGCATTGGTTCTATCAAAAAGCTTTTTGCTGAAATTAGGTTGGTAAGTAAATCAAGTTATCCTCCACAAAATTTTAGAAAATGATAATGACTAGCCAATGGCTTCTGAAATGTGCAGGCTGATAACAAATAAAAAAATATAAGAATAAATTTTTCTGGGAAGTGTCTGAATAATAACGGAGGAAAATTACAAACAAGCAAAATTAAGGTCATCATTGTTATATACAAGTATAAGCAGTTGTGTTATATATTATTCTCATTTTTCTCAAGGCCAAGCGCGGGAGTAGGCAATTTATCATTATAACCAATCATTTAATAGAGCAAAAGTGAAACCAAGAAAGGTACACAGGTAAAGTAGAAATCAATTTGTATTTACGCATTAGGCAATGGCATTATCAGTTTAATTTGTAATATGAGTAGAAGAAGAAAAAGAGAACAAAGGAGGGGAACTTTGTATACGGCCAATGAGGTAGAACCAAGATTAGGATCTCTCCCTTATCCTTGTGTTTTTATCCTAATTAACATGAAATATAAATGTACCCTCATAACATAAGAGAAATAACACATAACATTCCCTCTTAAGTTGGTGCATAGATATCTCTCATGCCTAACTTGCTAACAATGGGATGAAAAACCTTACTACTAAAGTACTAAGCTCTTTGGTAAAAATGTCAGACAACTGTTCTTGTGATCTCACAAAGAGGGCATGCAAATTAACCTTTTATTTAGCTTTTCCATGATGAAATGCCTATCAATCTTAATGTCTTTAGTTCTGTCATGTTAAATTGGGTTTTAAGCAATATCAATCGCAACTTT